>JAODAL010012993.1:0-93091 GCA_025379985.1 Phyllomedusa bahiana
ATTTTCTCAGTCGGGGTTCTGGTTATTGTTGGTCACACTCTGTATGTTCTTAGTCTGTGTTGTCTTCTCTTCCAGGCGGCCCCCCGGTCCGGTGTTGAGTCTTATCAGGAGGGTGACTTGAAGGCGGCTCTGGAGGTCCTGCTGGACTATGAGCTGCAGTCCGTGCTGGAGGAGTGGTTCACCGAGGTCCTGCAGATGGATTTACAGAGGAACATTGCCCCCGAATTCTGGAACGGGATGAACCAGCAGGAGAACGCGGTGGAGGAGCGAGTGACCGCCCCCTCCCCCGGGACCCCGCCGCCCCCTCCTCCCCCGCCTGGACCCCCCCAAGAGCCTGGCCCCCGGGGCCCCCGGGGCGCAGGGCCCCTCCCGGGCCCAATTCACCCCCTTAGGGACAAAGTCTTCACCATGATTAAAGCCAACCCTTTTCTCCCCCCCCAAACCTTTCCCAAACGTCCCCAGTTTACGCGCACTTAAAAATTACAGGGGGCAGAAAAAAGCGGGGGCCCCGCGGGGCGATGCGACAGCAGCATGGACGAGAACGAGCGCGAGCGCAGCTCCGAGGAGGAGGGCGAGGTGCGGGTGGCCCCGCGCCAAGGGCAGTGCGGGTCCCAGACGCAAGGGCAGTTCCACGAGCTCAACGGGATCTTGTAAGCAGCACCCAAATTTGGTTCTAGGTTTTTAAAAACCTCTTAAAATTGAAACCCTGATTGGTTTCCCCAAGAGATTTTGATCGTCTCCTTCCCCCTGATTCCCTTTTTTCGGGGAAAGTGGGTGGTACTTGTGCACCCGCCAAGAGGAGACTCTAATCTGAAAGTTCACTTTTTCTACTTTTGTTATTGGATGTTTTGGGTGTTTAAAGGGGTTTTTCCCAAAATGTAATTTTGAGGGGGGACCCCTCCAAATGTGTATTTAATCACATTTCTAAAAAAAAGTGATTAAAAAAAGTGAAGCCTCTGAGAGTACGGCATTGCTCAGTCCCCCTTATTTCCCTAAAATTTAAAAGAACGCCCCGGGGCTGATCTGGCCGGGCTTGGTGTTTGACTTCTTATCTGATGGGGGGAAACATAAAGGAGTTTGCAAGGGGTGGAGAGAAAGTGAGTGTTTGAGGCTTTCTGCTGTAAGAGAATCCAGGGTTTTTTTTCTTGAGTAAACTTTAGAGACGCTCCGGCTTTCTCGCTCTCTCTCCCCCCCTTCCTCTCACCCTGCACTTTCATGACATCATGCTTTGTTTAATTCTCCCCTGAACAGATAGAGGAAAGGAACCGCTTTTGGCAAAACCCTTTTTAAGGGGGGTTTTGCCCCTTGTCTGTACTTGGATCCATCACCTCTTCTGTTTACTTTCTGGCTCCAGTCGATGTCGGGCAATTGGCGGTGACGTCCTGTTTAGCTGGAGCCAGGAAGCAAATGGAGATCAGCGGCGGCGGAACGCAGGTGAGGCCATCAGTGTGCAAGAACCAGAATTGTATTACAATGAAAGGAGTGACCCTGCTATAGACTCTGATGATTTATTGGTAGGATAGGCCATCGAAGTCTGATGGGTGCGGGTCCCACCTCTGGGATCTACACCTATCTCCGGAATGGGCCCCCGAAAGTTACAGCTCAGAATGGAGAACCGGTCCCACTTGAGCACGACTTTCCATTGTCCTCTATGGGAGTTCCCAGTACAGGGGAGCGCTGTATTTTCCATTCTGTTCTATGGGAGTTGAGGGGAGCGGAATATTCGGCAGCAGTGGAAACTCCCATAGAACAGAATGGAGAATACAGCGCTCCCCTGTACTGGGAATTCCCATAGAACAGAACTGAGAAAACAGCGCTCCCCTGTACTGGGAACTCCCATAGAACAGAATGGAGAACACAGCCCACCCCTGTACTAGGAACTCCCATAGAACAGAATGGAGAGAACAGAGCGCTGCCCTGTACAGGAAACTCCATTGAGCAGAATGGAGAACACAGTTCCCCTGTACTGGGAACTCCCATAGAAAAAAATGGAGAACACAGCGCTCCCCTGTACTGGGAAAATCCTATAGAACAGAAAAGGAGAGAACACAGCGCTCCCCCGTACTGGGAACTCCCATAGACAGAATGGAGAGAACACAGCGCTGCCCTGTACTGGAACTCCATTGAGCAGAATGGAGAGAACACAGCGCTCCCCTGTACTGGGAACTCCCCTAGAGCAGAATGGAGAGACCACAGCGCTCCCCGGTACTGGGAACTCCCCTAGACCAGAATGGAGAGAACACAGCGCTGCCCTGTACTGGGAACTCCCATTGAGCAGAATGAAGAGAACACAGCGCTCCCCTGTACTGGGAACTCCCATAGAGCAGAATGGAGAGTTGTGCACAAACAAATGTGACCGGATCTCCATTCTGAGCCAACACGGTTACGGGCCCCCGATAGGTGCAGGTCTCATTTCTGGGCCCTGCACCGATCAGACTTTGATGGTGTGTGTTATGTGCACGGTGGCAGCACCTGTGTAATCATTCAGGGCTATAGGAAAGCTGAGTGACTGTGGCTGTTGGAATGAATGGTCCGATCACCCAACTTTCCTAGAAACAGAACTGAAAAGTGTAATTTTTAACTAAGGATTTTCTCCATTGAAATGTCCGGTATATGGATTGGATATGATGAGGAAGTCCAGTCACTGAGACCTCTAATTTCTTTATTTTTGGGGGTACCTGACAGGAGTAAACATATAAGGGGGCAGGGCACCCCCAGTCTATAGCACTGATGGGATTATATCCATTAGTGACCATTCCCAGTCCATGTACTGGAAGAAGAGGAGAGCGTTGCTGGGACTGATGAGCGTCTCTGATTTGCAGCCACAGGTTGAATCTGCTGGAGAGGATCTGCTCGGAGCCGGTCACCACCCTCCTGCACAGAATGATCGAGCAGAGGATGGAGAAGAGATGTCGGGGCGATTACGAGAGATCCTTCCTCAATGAGTTCCAGGAGGTAAGACGCGTTCACCTCAGACATACAGGTCGGTTTTTTTGACACTTATAATCCCCATTGGGTAGTTAAAGGGATCGTCTCACTACAGGGATCGCTGCTTTTTATATTAAAGCTCTTGCAAAAACAAGTCACTTTGCGATATGTGTCCTACCTATTCCTAGATATCCCCTCTTGTATGGGCTGCATAAGCTCCTCAGGTCGCTATAGCTACAGACCTGTTAACTCTCATGATAGGCTGCCAGCACTGGTCGCTTTTAGCTAAGACTGTTTGATTTCTCCTGATAGGCTGCCAGCGCTGGTTGCTATAGCTACAGACCTGTTTGATCTCTCCTGATAGACTGCCAGCACTGGTTGCTATAGCTGCAGACATGTTTTATCTCTACTGATCGGCTGCCAGAGCTGGTCGCTGTAGCTAAAGACCTGTTCAGTCTCTCCTGATAGGCTGCCAGCACTGGTTGTTATAGCTACAGACCTGTTTGATCTCTCCTGATAGGTTGCCTGCGCTGGTTGCTATAGCTACAGACCTGGCTTCTACTGCAGCCTAGTGGAATCCAGTAAACGCCCCCTAAATTCAAAATGAAACCAAGAAAACAGGACTGAGGTGAGAAGAATCAATGTAGTGAGACGACCCCTTTAACCACTAAGGGGCTCAATCCCTTGTCCACCCTTTTGCATTCTATAGTTTCCAGTACCATTCTATAGGGTGTACCAATATGGTGGTCAATGGCGGCTATGGAGCCTTCATTGGGCTTCCATGGTAACTGCTCAGCTCCCTGCCATTTTTTCACTGTTCCTCATTCATTTAGATGCTGCAGCATCTATATGGTTAAACAGCAGGGATCAGAGCCGGCTCTGATCCCTGCTGTTAGTGGCCAGTGTCAGCTGTAATTTTACATCCGCCGTCTTGGGAGCGAACTCGGCATGTGAGCCCGTTCCATAGCTCCGTACTCATACATCACATGCCGGTAAGGAGTTAAAGCAGGGGTCTGTGCCGTCGACTCTCCAGCTGTTGGGACACTACAACTCCCATCATGAATTTATATAATCTATAACAGTGGGCATGATGGGAGATGTAGTTTCCCAGCAGCTGGAGAGCCGACGTTGCAGACCCCGGAGTTAAAGGGTTGTCCCATTTCAGACCTTAGTGGTCTATAGCTGGGACACCCTGTCAGTGTCAGGTAGGTGCGCCTCCTTCCTCTGGGTCCTGCCGCTATTTCGAGAACGAGCCCTCAAGCCTTTCGGTTTAAAGCTGCTCACAGACTCTTCTTGGAGGTTTGGGAAACCAGCAGGTGCCGGGCTCCCCGGGTAACGTCTGTTTTTATCTTGGCAGTGGATCGAGAAGGTCATCGGCTGGCTTAGCAAAGTCTTCCTGCAGGACGGCGCTCCGTCCAATCCGGAGTCCAGCAGCATCCTGAAGCGTTGGCGCTGCCACGTGCAGCGCTTCTTCTATCGCCTCTACGCCAGCATGCGCATCGACGAGCTCTTCTGCATCATCAGAGGTGACTGCGGGCGGGGGGTTATGTTCTATACCAGTAGTCTTCAAACTGCGGCCCTCCAACTGTTGGGGAAACTACAACTCCCATCATGCATTAATTTAATTTATAACAGTGGGCATGATGGGAGTTGTGGTTTCCCAACAGTTTGAAGACTACTGTTCTATACGGTCGTCCACCTGCTGAACCCATAGGGACGTTATGTGGTATTTGTGTGTCCAGATTTTCCAGATTCAAAGCCGGCCATAGAGGATTTACAGTTCTGCCTGGAACGCACCAATCAGAGGCAGCAGCTGCTGTCCTGCCTGAAGACCGCGCTGGAGACCAGGCTGCTGCACCCGGGTAAGGACCAGCGCTCGCCCCTGATCTGACCTTGTGGAGATCTGCCAAGGATTTGGGGTTCAGGTGCCCGTTGTCGATCCTGGCCTCCCTGCTGAATCCAGGGTAGTAAGTAACACTTATGTCCATGGTGCCGCAAACATGTGAAAGGGGCTGCAGACCCCTTCTGTTCATGTGTGGGGACACATTTGGGCAGGGAATCCGAGCCAGACTCCCTGTATATAAGGCTATGCTTCCAGATCCCCTGGGATATGTAGACTGGATTTGCGGTTTCATGTGGTTATTACTCCCTGTTATCAGCCAATTTAGAACGTAGTCACCGCTATATAAGCTACATTGGCTGATAACAGGGAACAATAGACTGTAGTCACCTATAAAGAAGTTATCACTCCCTGTTATCAGCCAGTTTAGACTGTAGTCACCCCTAAAGAAGCTGAATTGGCTGAAAACGGAGAGTAATGGCTTCTTCAGAGGGGACTATGGTCTATTGCTCCCTGTTAGCAGCCGATTTAGCTTCTTTTGGGGTGATTACAGTCTAAATTGGTGGATAACAGGGAGTAATAGCCTGTAGTCACCTCTAAAAAAGCTATTACTCCTTGTTTTCAGCCAATTTAGACCATAGTCGACTGAGGAAGCTAAATTGGCTGAAAACAGGGAGTAATAGCATCTTTAGGAGGTGACTACAGTCTAAATTTGCTGATAATGGGGGAACAATAGACTGTAGTCACCTCCTAAAGAAGCTATTACTCCCCGTTACCAGCCAATTTAGACAGTAGTTCACTCTGAAGAAGCTATATTGGCCGATAACAGGGAGTAATAGTTTCTTCAGAGGTGACTACAGTCTATTGTTCCCCGTTATCAGCCAGTTTAGCTTCTTTAGAGGCGACTACAGTCTATTACTCCCTGTTATGAGCCAATTTAGACTAATCACCCCTAAACAAGTTTAAATTTGCTGATAACGGGGGAACAATAAACTTGTTTAGGGGTGATTAGTCTAAATTGGCTCATAACAGGGAGTAATAGACTGTAGTCGCCTCTAAAGAAGCTAAACTGGCTGATAACGGGGAACAATAGACTGTAGTCACCTCTGAAGAAACTATTACTCCCTGTTATCGGCCAATATAGCTTCTTCAGAGTGAACTACTGTCTAAATTGGCTGATAACGGGGAGTAATAGCTTCTTTAGGAGGTGACTACAGTCTTGTTCCCTGTTATCAGCCAATTTAGACTGTAATCACCCCTAAAGAAGCTAAATCGGCTGATACAGGGAGCAATAGACCATAGTCTCCTCTAAAAAATCTATTACTCCCCGTTTTCAGCCAATTTAGCTTCTTTAGGGGTGTTTACAGTCTAAATTGGCTGATAACAGGGAGTAATAGCTTCTTTAGAGGCGACTACAGTCTATTGTTCCCGGTTATCAGCCAGTTTAGACTGTAGTCACCCCTAAAGAAGCTAAATTGGCTGATATCGGGGAACAATAGACTGTAGTCACCCCTAAAGAAGCTACTGTTATCGGCCAATTTAGCTTCTTTAGGGGTGTTTACAGTCTAAATTGGCTGATAACGGGGAGTAATAGCTTCTTTAGAGGCGACTACAGTCTATTGTTCCCGGTTATCAGCCAGTTTAGACTGTAGTCACCCCTAAAGAAGCTACTGTTATCGGCCAATTTAGCTTCTTTAGAGGTGCTTACGATCTATTGTTCTATGTTATCAGCCAGTTTTCTCATATATAAAGATACTTGGATGTTGCTCACTGTACTATATAATGATGGATAACATTTCGGCAATGTCTCTCGCACAGGGGTGAACACATGGGACATCATCCCCTCTGTATTTTTCCCTGCCATTAAAGCGCTGAGGGAGCTGGACCCATCCATGGTGATTCTGGAAGTGGCCTGTGAGCCCATCAGGAAGTACCTGAGGTACCTGATCGTGTTCGCTGTATACCACCAGTGGGTCACATCAGATAATTGCTGGTGGTTCCATGTATGTGCGGGTTGTGCAGAGCTTGGTGGGTTTTTTTTTTTCCCCCCCATTTTTTTTTTTCCCCCCTCTGCAGAGATGAGCGTCAGTAAAGGGGTCTGGCAGCCATTTAACCTCCAATTTGATGGCCTATGCACTGTCAGCCGAGCCAAGCAGTTGTATATACTGTCTGCCAGACGGCTCCATGGTTTTCTTTTCCTCTTGGCTCATTAGAAATTGCTCTTAGTTATATTATAGAGCCAGTAACTCTGCTTACCTGCAGCTGCATACAGGATTTCTGACTGATGCAACAGTCTCTGATAGGTCACATGACCTGCTCTCTGATTGGATGATAAATACTGCGCTTGTGATGCTAACAAGAAGTCTGTGTGTCTATGCACTCCCTCTGAGACTGACTTTAACCCTCCCATAGGAAATCATAGAGAGATTAACTTCCGGGTCATACAACCGAGCTGTGTGTTTCAGCAGCTCAGAGTGCAGGACACATGACCCAGAGGAAGCAGTGAGAGATCCTGTATTCAGCTGCAAAGGTCAAAATGACCAGTGCAGCAGTGAGAAATCCTGTATTCAGCTGCAGGTCACATGACCCATGCAGCAGTGGGAAATCCTTTTAATTCAGCTGCAGGTCACCTGACCCAGAGGCAGCAGTGAGAGATCCTGTATTCAGTGCCCGGTCACATGACCCAGGGCAGCAGCGAGAGATCCTGTATCACTGCAGGTCACATGAGCCAGTGGCAGCAGTGAGAGATCCTGTATTCAGCTGCAGGTCACGTGACCCAGGGGCAGCAGTGAGGGATCCATTATTCAGCTGCAGGTCACATGACCCAAGGGCAGCAGTGAGAAATCCTTTTTCAACTGCAGTCACATGACCCAGGAGCAGTAAATGAAAATCCTGTATTCACGCAGGTCACATACCCAGGAGCAGTAGTGAGGAATCCTGTATTCAGCGCAGGTCACATGACCCCGTGGCAGCAGTGAGAGATCCTGTATTCAGCTGCAGGTCACATGACCCAGTGGCAGCAGTGAGGGATCCCTTATTCAGCTGCAGGTCACATGACCCAAGGGCAGCAGTGAGGAATCCTGTATTCAGCTGCAGGTCACAGGACACAGTGGCAGCAGTGAGGGATCCGTAATTTAGCTGCAGGTCACAGGACCCCAGTGGCAGCAGTGAGAAATCCTGTATTCAGCTGCAGGTCACAGGACCCAGTGGCATATGAGAAATCCTGTATTTAGCTGCAGGTCACAGGACCCAGGGCAGCAGTGAGGGATCCTGTATTCAGCTGCAGTCACATGGTCCAGTGGCAGCAGTGAGAGATCCTGTATTCAGCTGCAGTCACATGACCCGGTGGCAGCAGTGGGAAATCATGTATTCAGCTGCAGGTCACATGACCCGGTGGCAGCAGTGGGAAATCATGTATTCAGCTGCAGGTCACATGACCCAGAGACAGCAGTGGGACTTCCTGTATTCAGCTGCAGGTCACATGAGCCAGTGGCAGCAGTGAGAGATCCTGTATTCAGCTACAGGTAAGCAAAATTACTGGCGCTACTGTGCACCTAGCAGCAATTTCTAATGAGCTAAAGAGGGAAAATAAACTGGAGTGGTCCTTTTAACACTTAATTTCTCCAGTGGGGGCACTGCGGGGATATTAAACATTTGCTGCCAGGCTCCACTGCAGATCGTTGCTAATCTTTGGGGGCTCCAGCATTAGTACAACCGGTTATCCATTATTGTTCCTGGGTCCTTCTTGCAGATTGTGAGGGTTCATAGTTGCCGTCTCCACAATTGTCATCTCCAGGACCCGGGAGGACACCGTCCGGCAGATCGTGGCTGGTTTGACTGGTGACGCCGAGGGAGATTTAGCCAATGAGCTGTCAAAAGCCAACCCTGTGGTACTAGAGAACGGACAGGAGAGCGACGACGACATATCCGAGCCTGAGGACTGGATGCCCGACCCTGTGGACGCCGATCCTGGTATGTAAGAGAGCAGCCCCCCATGATCCTTGGTTCTGCTGCATCCACTGCATAGGATTAACCTTATATTTGGGAATAGCCTTTTAATACCTTAAAAACCGTTCACCGTCTCTTGACGTCGCTGCAGACATCGGGGTTTGCGCCGCCGCAGCAATAAGCACAGGGCTGTACTACACAGCCCTGCTCCCGGCACGGCTCCTGCAAGCGCCGGGGAGTGGGGGAAACCTCCGCTCCCCGGTGCTTAACATTTTGATTACCGCGGTTCGTCACCTCAGGGTAATCAACGAGCTTTCCTCTGCTCTGTCGGGTGATCGGGACTCCTGGTGACCCGACAGAGCATGAGGAATGGCTGTACAGTCAGCACTGGGGACCTAGAGAAGCCCAATAGAGCCTGGGGAATATCTATACAGTCAGCCCTGGGGACCTAGAGTAGCCCAATAGAGCCTGGGGAATATCTATACAGTCAGCCCTGGGGACCTAGAGGACCCTAATAGAGCCTGGGGGAATATCTATACAGTCAGGGGACCTAGAGTAGCCCAATAGACCCTGGGCAATATATAGACAGTCAGGGGGACCTAGAGTAGACCAATAGAGCCTGGGGAATATCTATACAGTCAGCCCTGGGGACCTAGAGTAGTCCAATAGAGCCTGGGGAATATCTATACAGTCAGCACTGGGGACCTAGAGTAGCCCAATAGACCCTGGGGAATATTATACAGTAGGGGACCTAGAGTGGGCCAATAGAGCCTGGGGAAATCTATACAGTCAGGGGGACTAGAGTAGCCCAATAGAGCCTGGGGAAATATCTATATAAGTCACCCCTGGGGGCCCTAGAGGAGCCCAAATAGAGGCTGGGGGAATACCTTACAGGTCAGCCCTGGGGCTAGAGTACCCCAAAATAGTTTTCGGGGGAATATCTATACAGTCAGTCGGGGGACTAGAGTGCCCAATAGAGCCTGGGGAATATCTATACAGTCAGGGGACCTAGAGAAGCCCAATGAGCCTGGGAATATCTATACGGTCAGTCCTGGGGACCTAGAGTAAGCCCATGAGCTGGGGAATATCTATACAGTCAGCCCTGGGACCTAGAGTAGCCCAATAGAGCCTGGGAATATCTATACAGTCAGCCCTGGGACCTAGAGTAGCCCAATAGAGCCTGGGGAATATCTATACAGTCAGCCCTGGGAACCTAGAGTAGCCCAATAGAGCCTGGGGAATATCTATACAGTCAGGGGACCTAGAGTAGCCCAATAGAGCCTGGAGAATACCTATACAGTCAGCCCTGGGGACCTAGAGTAGCCCCAGGGCTGTCTGTGTAAGGGTATGCTCACACGGTGTGTTGGGTCTGTGTGAACATAAGTTTTGGATCCATCTGTCAGACCCTAAATGGACCCAAACATGTATCTAACAAATAGAAGTGTGATTGCATTGCTTTTAATATGAAGCACGCATAAGAGTTCACACGAGTGATCGCCGATGCCTGTTTACTTGCCGTCTTTTCGGATCCATTCCAAGAATTGTCGTGTCCATTCTTGGTCCGAAAGATGCAGCAGGAGCCCTATAGTAAACTAAAGGGTGCGATCCTGCTGCAGCCGACAGGCATCCAACGCACAGCTGCTTGCTAGATCCATTTAGGGTCTGATCTCCGATGCGATTTACGGATCCAAAATTGGATCCAAAAACGCCGTGTGAACAACCCCTAAAAAACAGTGATCAGGGCAGACTGTGTGCTGCCCTGATCGCTGCCTGTGTCAAACTGACACAGATTATAATGTATTAGCATATATGAATATGCTAATACATTATTAAGCGTTAAAAAAAAAAACATGGTGTAGAAAAAAATTAAATAATAAAATATTTAATAAAAAATAAATGTGCATACATTACACACACAAAAACCCTACACATATTAGGTATCCATACAACCGTAATAAATTGTAGAATTAATCTAAAAAGTTATTAAAGGGGTTGTCTCACTACAGGATCGCTGCTTTTTATGTTAAAGATCTTGCAAAAAAACAAGTCACTCTGCAATATGTTCCATTAACAGTGTCCTACCTTTCCTAGAAAATCCCCTCTTGTATGGGCTGCATCAGGTCGCTATAGCTACAGACCTGTTCAATCTCTCATGATAGGCTGTCAGCGCTGGTCGCTATAGCTACAGACCTGTTTGATCTATCCTGATAGGCTGCCAACACTGGTCGCAATAGCTACATACCTGTTCAATCTCTACTGATAGGCTGTCCGCTCTGGTCGCTTTATCTAAAGACCTGTTCAGCCTCTCCTGATAGGCTCCCAGCAACTGGTTGCTATAGCTACAGACCTGGCCCCTGCTGCAAGCCTAGTAGAAGCCTGTAAACACGCCCTTAATTCAAAGTAAAAACCAAGAAAACAGGGACTAAAGTGAGATGAATCAATGTATTTGAGACAACCCTTTAAGTGTGAAATGTGAATGGTGTGGAAAAAAAATGTAAAAAAAAAAAAAAAAATTTAAGAAAAATTCTGCAATAAAATTTTAAACTATTACCCCAAAAAGTACAACTTGTCCTGAAAAAAAAAACAGGCTTCAGAGAACCGTGTCATTGAAAAAAATAAAAAAAGTTACAACTGTTGAGGCAAAAACGAAAAAAAAAAATGTGCTGGTCATTAAGTACTTTTCAGGCATTTGGCTTAAAAGGGTTGTCTACTGCATCGATTCATCTCACCTCAGTCCTGTGTTATTGGTTTCATTTTCGATTCAGTGGCGTGTTTACTGGCTTCTAGTAGGCTGCAGCAGAAGCCAGGTCTGTAGCTATAGCAACCAGTGCTGGCAGCCTATCAGGAGAGATAGAACAGGTCTGTAGCTATTAGCGACCTGCCCGAGCTATGCAGCCCACAAGAGGTGATATCTAAGAATAGGTAGGACACTGTTAATGGGACACATTTTTGCAAAGGACTTGGTTTTTGAAAGATCTTTAACAATAAAAGCAGAATCCCTGTGGGTGAGACGACCCCTTTAAGTACTTTTCAGGCATTTGGTTTAAAGGGCCTTTCGTTCACACGATTATTTGGGCACGGATTGGCGCCGTACTCCGCGCCGGATTTGCGCTGCAGTACGGCGCCAATCCGTCCCTGTCATTCGGTTAATCCACTGCTCTCATAGAGAACAGTGGATTCCGTCGCTCCACCCCGCTCGGCGAATCCGCCGCGGGGGGAGAAAGTGACATGCACATTATTTACGGCGCGTACGCGCCGTAAACAATGCATTGCCCTATGGGGCGGGAGCGGCGCCCCCGCCGCGCCCCGGCCCTCCCCCCGTCCCGCCCCTTATTCACGGCGGATTTGGGGAGCTCAATACGGTCAACAAATCCGTCGTGAATAAGCCGTGTGAACACGGCCTAAGGGGTTAAGCTAGGGGGCGGGGCATGACACTGGGATTCTCTGGTGTTGTCATGCTCCGCCCCTTTATATAATGCATGTAGGATCCTATTCCCACACCTTGATGTGATCTTCAGCTTCTTCCCCAGGTAAAAGCGGCTCCAAGCGTCGCTCCTCGGACATCATCAGCCTCCTGGTCAGTATCTATGGCAGCAAAGAGCTGTTCATCAATGAGTACCGCACCCTGCTTGCTGACAGGCTCCTCCACCAGTTCAGTTATAGTTCGGAGAGGTGAGCTGCAGACATCTGTTAGAGCACGGGTGTCAAACTGCGGCCCTCCAGCTGTTGGGGAAACTACAACTCCCATCATGCATTTGTATAATCTAGAACAGAGGATGATGGGAGTTGTAGTTTCCCAACAGCTGGAGGGCCGCAGTTTGACACCCCTGTGTTAGAGGTTCTCCTTGTATTTGACACCCGGGAAGGTTGTTTCTCTGAGACTTTCGTGTGTTTTTAGGGAGATCCGGAACGTGGAGCTGTTGAAGCTGCGTTTCGGGGAGGCTCAGATGCATTACTGCGAGGTCATGCTGAAGGTACCACAGCGGTCGCTGACTACTCAGGTGATAGATCTGAGCTCTTGTTATGGGCTAACCTAGAAAAGCTTTGCATTCTAGGACATGGCAGATTCCCGAAGGATCAACTCCAACATCCGGGATGAAGAGGAGAAGCTTCTGGAGGAAGAGCGGCCGCCGTTCAACCTGGTGGCGGTCATACTGTCCAGCGAGTTCTGGCCTGCGCTGAAGGAAGAGAAGCTAGAATTACCAGAACAGATCAAGGAAACTATGGATATGTACACAAGGAGATATGAGAAGCTTAAGGTAGGGCTCCGACCCGAGTAACAAGCGGGGGGGGGGGATAGGAACAAATTCAGCCGGTGGGTGTCAGTGTTTCCTTGCTAAATATTTTCAAATAATTGGATGGTGAACAGTGACACCTACAGGCTGAAAGTGTAACTTCTGCATTATCCTCTATATAAAGTTTTATTTTTTAATTAAAGGGGAGATCCCACCACAGACTCTGGTGGTAGAGCGAAAGGATATGGCATCAAAGGCTGACAGGTCCCGGCTCCATTTTGGTGAAATGGCCCCACAAAGTTTCAAAGCAGAATAAAGAGCCTGTTTGATAACTCTCCATTCTGACTACTGCTGAATGTTCTGCTCCCCTGTACTGGGAACTCCCATAGAACAGAATGGAGAACACAGCGCTCCCCGGTATCGGGAATTCCCATAGAACAGACTGGAGAGAACAACACTCCCCTGTACTGGGAACTCCCATAGAACAGAATGGAGAGAACACGGCACTCACCTGTACTGGGAACTCCCATAGAACAGAATGGAGAACACAGCAGCCCCTGTACCGGGAACTCCTATAGACCAGAATGGAGAACACCACGCTCCCCTGTACCGGGAACGCCCATAGAACAGAATGGAGAGAACACAGCGCTCCCCTGTACCAGGAACTCCCATAGAACAGAATGGGGAGAACACAGTGCTCCCCTGTACCAGGAACTCCCATAGAACAGAATGGAGAACACTGCTCCCCTGTACTGGGAACTCCCATAGAACAGAATGGGACTGGCGCTCTATTCTGCTCTGTAACTTTCAGGGATCTGTTGCTGAAATTGGTGCGGGGTCCCAGACTTTGATTTCATATCCTTATGATATGCCATAAAATGTTTTGGTGCAGGAACCCTTTCAAGGGTTTATTAAGTTTTATCACTTGCATAATAACTGTTCTTCAACTTCCTAACTTTGTGTATAGGATCTCTGCTTGCTGGCAGTGAGTGGGGGAAAAAAATGTTTATCCTCAAGAGGCTGCAAACTCATAGGGTACGGTCTCATGGCGTGTTGCGGCGTGTACCTGTGCGTGCCACAATATGCCGGGTGTTTCAGAACCCCCATTCACTTTCATTATCCCTGGCACATACATGTCACCTTTCACCCGGCGCATAGTCTGGAGCAGGGCTGTGGAGTCGTTAAGCCAAAGCTCCGACTCCTCAATTTTCCTGACACCGACTCCTGATTCCGACTCCTGACTCCCTCATATATGGAGCATGTTTAAGTGATAACTTTACTGTAGTAAAATGGTAACATCAGGCTTTTTATCCCCTTACGATACAATAATCAAGCTATTTAGGTAGAACAGACACTGACAAGCAAAAGGGTAACAAAAGTTTTTTAACTTTTGACTTCAGGCTCCATATCTCTCCATCCGCTACAGCTTTGTACATGAGGCTACAATCATTTTAAAAACGATCATCTTACGTATCATATACATCCATTACTTGGTATTAGCATTGCTTAGTTCTGGGAGATTCTTGTCATGTAACTGCATGGTTACTGTTTTGCTCCTTTAAAAATCAAAATTTTGCTTTCAGCTCTGCCTTTAAATTCCTTCTGGATCCTTTGGGCTCTGGATCAGATTCAAGCATTTACTTGACCACAATCTCATCCAGGACTCTTTTACACGAATACAGCTTTTTCTTCATCTCTGATGGTATGCTCACACAGTACACGCCGCAGTACACCATGTTTCTGGAGCTCACGCTGATCAGCGCGTACTCATGAGGCGCGGGGGAGCCGGCAGTACTCGAGTGTATGAAGTAACTCATCTTGTAGGACCGGACATATAGCTTTAGCATTGAGGTCCCATCGATTCCTGGTCAAGTATCCAATATCTTTGGCTGTGACCCCTCCCCATATCCTCAGGCTTCCTCCCCCCGATCCTGACAGTTTATTCCAGCTTCTCGATCCATTAGCCCCCTTTTCCCTTGTTTCTTCCAAATCTATTTGCCCCCGGCAGCCCGGTCTATTGACTTTAATCTCATCGCTCTAAATCACCCGTTTCCAATCTTCCATTTTTTGTACTTTTTGGCAAACTCGAGCCAACGCTTCTTATGACTAAATTGAAGTCGCGGTTTCTTCCCCTATTTTCAGGCCATCATTCCAGACCTATGTAATGCATATTGCCCGGTGCTATTAGGGAATGTGAGGACAGGTTGTAATTTGTTCCACCACCAGGAGCAAAACAGTAACAATGCAGTTACATGAGAAGAATCTGTAGAACTCAGTAGATGCTAAATAGTTGAAGGTAAAAGTTATGTATGAGAGCCAAGATGATTGTCTATAAAATGATGGGAGTCTCATGTTGAAAGCTGTAGTGGACGGTGAGATATGGGGCCTGAAATTCACAAGTCCAAAACATTGTTACACTTTTGCTTTTTGATGTAAAATATTTCTATAGGATACGACTTTCGAACACCAAAAACTTTAATAAATTGTAAATATGAAGTGAAAAATTTAGCTGAAATGTGTTTGCCCTGGGAGCGGAATCTTTTCCCCTGGGGGCAGCGCTTTGCCTGCTCCATGTCATCAATTACACTCCTCATGTGATGAGGCTGAAGATATGGGAGCAGCAGCACTGGCCGCACCCAATTCCTCTTGCTCTTGGCATCGAACTAACTGGACCAACCCTGGTCCGGAGGGTAACCCGAGCTCACTTTGAGAGCTATGATTACCGTAGTTACAGTCTGTACTTTGGGGCATCTTGCAGTGCAATTACGCCCCAAAGTACGAATTAAAAATCTGCAGTGTGAACATACCCATACAGATCTGAGGCCTGGTACAAATATATGGACTCCATTGTAGCAAATGTAGATGTCAGATGTAAGTTTTCGTTCATTGACAGCAAGCATATATGTTCCCAATTTCATTCTGGTCTTCTCAGGCGATGCGGACACTGAACTGGAAGCACCACCTTGGGTTAGTGAGCTTGGATGTAGAACTGGCCGACCGCACCTTGTCCTTCTCCGTGTCTCCGGTACATGCTGCAATCATCCTAAACTTCCAGAGTAAAAGTAAGCGCCGCTGTGTCCATGAGTGGGGGGTGTCTTGTATGATTGGTTGGGTGCACATCATTTCTATCTAGATAGGTGGCTGCCATGATTATCCAGCACTGCTCATCCACGAGACTGGAGCTGCCTAATCCTGATCTCTCCTTGGATGGGCTCTAGGGCTGTCACTAAAGATCTGCCAACCTCATGTCTAATCTTTACCGTAAATGATGTGATGGGGAAAACTACAACTCCCAGAGTGCTGGAGATCCCTAGTGATTTATTGGCAATTTCTGTCACGAGACTGGAGCTGCCTAATCTTGATCTCTCCTTGGATGGGCTCTAGGGCTCTCACTATAGACATGAGGTTGGCAGATCTTTTCTTTACTCTACCGTAAATGATGTGATGTGGAAAACTACAACTCCCAGAGTGCTGGAGATCCCTAGTGATTTATTGGCAATTTCTCTTTGTAGGTTCTTGGACCTTAGAAGAGCTCAGCGATGTGTTGAAAATTCCAGTCACCTCTCTGCGGAGGAAGATGACCCTCTGGCTTCAGCAAGGTGTCCTCCGAGAGGAACCACTGGGGACCTTCACCGTTATAGAGGAAGAGCAGAAGGATCAAGCTGAGAAGGTGGTGTTGATCGACAGTGACGAAGAAGGGGACTCTGCTATGGCTTCTCAGGCGGATCAGAAGGAGGAGGACCTGCAGGTGAGTGTCTAGATAGGTCATCACATTTAGGACAACCTCCTTGTGGACATGTGGGGAATCCAGTTAGAGGATCGTTCCCACCTTAGAGTTTGATGGCAGTTCATTAGGATTTACCATCAAAGTCCGGATCCCACATATCTGTTAAGTGGACCCCCAATACTGTCAGCTAAGAATGGATGGAGAGCCGGTTGTCTGCATGACTCTGCATTCTGTTCTATGGGAGTTCCCAGTACAGGGGAGCGCTGTGTTCTTCATTCTCCTCTATGGGAGTTCCCAGTACAGGGGAGCACTGTGTTCTCCATTCTCCTCTATGGGAGTTCCCAGTGCAGGGGAGCGCTGTGTTTCCCCCATTCTGTTCTATGGAGTTCCAGTGCAGGGGAGCGCTGTGTTCTCCATTCTGTTCTATGGAGTTCCCAGTGCAGGGGAGCGCTGTGATCTCTCCATTCTGTTCTATGGAGTTCCCAGTGCAGGGGAGCGCTGTGTTCTCTCCATTCTGTTCTATGTGAGTTCCCAGTGCAGGGGAGCGCTGTGTTCTCTCCATTCTGTTCTATGGGGGTTCCCAGTGCAGGGGAGCGCTGTGTTTCTCTCCATTCTGTTCTATGGCAGTTCCCAGTGCAGGGGAGCGCTGTGTTCTCTCCATTCTGTTCTCTGGGAGTTCCCAGTGCAGGAGAGCGCTGTGTTCTCTCCATTCTGTTCTCTGGGAGTTCCCTGGGCAGGGGAGCGCTGTGTTCTCTCCATTCTTGTCTCCCGGGAGTTCCCAGTGCAGGGAGCGCTGTGTTCTCTCCATTCTGTTCTATGGGAGTTCCCAGTGCAGGGGAGCGCTGTGTTCTCTCCATTCTGTTCTATGGGAGTTCCCAGTGCAGGGGAGCGCTGTGTTCTCTCCATTCTGTTCTATGGGAGTTCCCAGTGCAGGGGAGCGCTGTGTTCTCTCCAATTATGTTCTATGGGCGTTCCCATGCACGGGAGCGCTGTGTTCTCTCCAATTCTGTTCTTATGGAGTTCCCAGTGCAGGAAGCGCTGTGTTTCTCTCCATTCTGTTCTATGGAGTTCCCCGTGCAGGGGAGCGCTGTGTTCTCCTCCATTCTGTTCTATGGGAGTTCCCAGTGCAGGGGAGCGCTGTGTTCTCTCCCTTCTGTTCTATGGGAGTTTCCCAGTGCAGGGAGCGCTGTGTTCTCTCCATTCTGTTCTATGGGAGTTCCCAGTTGCAGGGAAACGCTGTGTTCTCTCCATTCTGTTCTATGGGAGTTCCCAGTGCAGGGGAGCGCTGTGTTCTCCATTCTACTCTATGGGAGTTCCCAGTACAGGGGAGCGCTGTCTTCCCCATTCTGTTGTATGGGAGTTCCCAGTACAGGGGAGCGCTGTGTTCTCCATTCTGTTCTATGGGAGTTCCTGGTACAGGAGAGCGCTGTGTTCTCCATTCTGTTGTATGGAGTTCCAAGTACAGGGACGCTGTGTTCTCCATTCTGTTGTATGGGAGTTCCCAGTACAGGGGAGCGCTGTGTTCTCCATTCTACTCTATGGGAGTTCCAAGTACAGGTGAGCGCTGTGTTCCCCATTCTGTTGTATTGGAGTTCCCAGTACAGGGGAGCGCTGTGTTCCCCATTCTGTTGTATGGGAGTTCCAAGTACAGGGGAGCGCTGTGTTCCCCATTCTGTTGTATTGGAGTTCCCAGTACAGGAGAGCCCTGTGTTCTCTCGATTCTGTTCTCTGGGAGTTCACAGTAAAGGGGAGCGCTGTGTTCTCCATTCTGTTCTATGGGAGTTCCCAGTGCAGGGAGCACTGTGTTCTCCATTCTGTTCTATGGGAGTTCCCAGTACAGGGGAGCGCTGTGTTCTCTCCATTCTGTTGTATGGGAGTTCCTGGTACAGGGGAGCGCTGTGTTCTCCATTCTGTTCTATGGGAGTTCCTGGTACAGGGGAGCGCTGTGTTCTCCATTCTGTTGTATGGGAGTTCCCAGTACAGGGGAGCGCTGTGTTCCCCATTCTGTTGTATGGGAGTTCTGGACGTACTTCGAGCTCCTATAGAACAGATTGGAGAATCGCAGGTGTGACCAGTTCTGTATTCTGAGCCAAAACTTACAGGGGCTGCTCCCAAAATAGATGGGGTTTCTCTGACGTGGACACTGCACCTATCAGACTTTGGCTTATTCTGTCGATATGCTATCCAATGTGAGCTCAGTGGGGTCTGACTCCCGGCTGTGGATTTTGGCACGGTTATTGCTTCCACATGCCATCTGTTTAGAAACCACGCAGTGTCATTGAAGTGAACAGCTCAGCCCAATACCAAAGCTAGCAGGTGAGACCCACTGGAGAGGGTGCAGCACCCGTGACAGGAGTGGGACCCCCGCCGATGTAAGGTGATGGCTCATACTGAGTATTTATATGGCAGGGTCACACCTTTATTGGTTTGTATTTGGCCGGCGGGGCTGCTCTTCTGACCCTGGAACTGACGCTCTCTCTCCCCTTTAGCTCTTCTGGACGTACATCCAGGCCATGCTGACCAACCTGGAGAGCCTGTCGCTGGAGCGCATCTTCAGCATGCTGAAGATGTTTGTAATGACCGGACCAGTCGTGACCGAGATAGACATTCAGGAACTCCAGGGATTTCTGCAGAAGAAGGTCAGCGACCAGCAGTTGGTGTATTCTGGAGGGGTGTACAGGTTACCCAAAAACTCCAGCTAATAATCCCTTCCCCCCTCAGACTGATCTGTATGGAATCCCAACATTTCTCTCCCACCAGCACGGCGTCTACAGGACAGGCTGCGTACTGGTGTGGACACCACATCTACTCCCCAAACTGACTGTAGGGGGGGGGGCCTGCATCATACTAAGGACATATGGAAGATAATAAACACTTTTGTTACTGTGAAAATCACTTCTTTAACAGACAAACGACACCAATGGCCGCTGCATCCGTAGCTTTTAGCTGTTGGGAAACTACAACTCCCATCGTGCCCTGCAGAGCCACAGGTGGCGGATCACTGATGTACAGACTGGATTACAGCACACACCTGTAACAGTGATTGAGCTTCAGGGGGTGATATGGATGCAGTCATTTGCACCAATGATTGCTTTGGGTAGCACCCAGTTAGGGTTTGTTCACACAGCGTGTTGGATCCGCTTTTAGCTGCGTGTTTGGATCTGTCTGTTGGACCCCAAACACGTATCTAACAAATAGCAGTGGGATTTACATGGCTTTTAATATGAAACCCGCATCGCGGTTCACACGAGCAATCGCCAATGCGTCTCGTTGCATCTTTCTGATTCGTTCCAAGAATTGACATGTCCGAAAGACGCAGCAGGAGCCCTATAATAAACTATAGGGTGCGATCCTGCTGCAGCCAAACACACAGCTGCCTCTATAATAAACTATAGGGTGCGATCCTGCTGCAGCCAAAAACACAGCTGCCGCTAGAAAAAACTATAGGGAGCGATCCTGCTGCATCCAACACATCCAAACACACAGCTGCCTCTATAATAAACTATAGGGAGCGATCCTGCTGCATCCAACACATCCAAACACACAGCTGCCTCTATAATAAACTATAGGGAGCGATCCTGCTGCATCCAACACATCCAAACACACAGCTGCCTCTATAATAAACTATAGGGTGCGACCCTGCTGCATCCAACACATCCAAACACACAGCTGCCTCTATAATAAACTATAGGGAGCGATCCTGCTGCATCCAACACATCCAAACACACAGCTGCCTCTATAATAAACTATAGGGAGCGATCCTGCTGCATCCAACACATCCAAACACACAGCTGCCTCTATAATAAACTATAGGGAGCGATCCTGCTGCATCCAACACATCCCAAACACACAGCTGCCTCTATAATAAACTATAGGGAGCGATCCTGCTGCATCCAACACATCCAAACACACAGCTGCCTCTATAATAACTATAGGGAGCGATCCTGCTGCATCCAACACGCAGCCAAACACACAGCTGCCTCTATAATAAACTATAGGGTGCGCCCCTGCTGCATCCAAACACACAGGTGCCTCTATAATAAACTATAGGGTGCGATCCTGCTGCATCCAAACACATCCAAACACACAGCTGCCTCTATAATAAACTATAGGGAGCGATCCTGCTGCATCCAACACATCCAAACACACAGCTGCCTCTATAATAAACTATAGGGTGCGATCCTGCTGCATCCAACATGCATCCAAACACACAGCTGCCTCTATAATAAACTATAGGGAGCGATCCTGCTGCATCCAACACATCCAAACACACAGCTGCCTCTATAATAAACTATAGGGAGCGATCCTGCTGCATCCAACACATCCAAACACACAGCTGCATGTTGGATACGTTTAGGATCCGATCGTCAATACGTTTTTGGATGCGATTCTCAGATTCAACACGGATCCAAAAATTCCGTGTGAACGGCCCCTTAGAGAGAGAGTGTGTGTGTGTGTGTGTGTGTGTGTGTGTATGTGTGTGGATTATATCTTAGTGTGTATGAATTTAATTTTGTATATATATATTTTAGTATGTTATAGAAGAGTTAAGAAATCAGGCGATACCTTTTAGATGCTAACTGATTATACTACTAGCAATTTAGTGTGTTATTTAATTATTGTATTATACTACTGTATATGCTGTTATATTTTGAAGTGTATAATATTTTATATACATACACACAGACACACATTTTACACATAATAGTTCACCTTCCATCTCATGCTAAGACTGTGTCTTCACAGCACAGGATTGCAGTTGGATTTTTAAGCGGATGCAGAATCCACAAAAATCCGACTGTAACCAGTGCCCCATAGACGGCAATGGAAAATCCGACTGTAGCCAATGCCCCATAGACGGCAATTGAAAATCCGTCTGTAGCCAGTGCCCCATAGACGGCAATGGAAAATCCGTCTGTAGCCAGTGCCCCATAGACGGCAATGGAAAATCCGTCTGTAGCCAGTGCCCCATAGACGGCAATGGAAAATCCGTCTGTAGCCAATGCCCCATAGACGGCAATGGAAAATCCGTCTGTAAGCCAGTGCCCCATAGACGCAAATGGAAAATCCGTCTGAAGCCAGTGCCCCATAGCGGCAATAAACCTCTGTACCGTGCCCCATAGACGGCAATGGAAAATACGTCTGTAGCCAATTCCCCATAGACGGCAATGGAAAATCCGTCTGTAGCCAATGCCCCATAGACGGCAATGGAAAATCCGACTGTAACCAGTGCCCCATAGACGGCAGTGGAAAATCCGACTGTAACCAGCGCCCCATAGACCTCAATGGAAAATCCGACTGTAACCAGCGCCCCATAGACCTCAATAGAAAATCCGACTGTAACCAGCGCCCCATAGACCGCAGTGGAAAATCCGACTGTAACCAGCGCCCCATAGAGCGCAACAGAAAATCCGACTGTAACCAGCGCCCCATAGACCTCAATAGAAAATCCGACTGTAACCAGTGCCCCATAGACTGCAGTGGAAAATCCGACTGTAACCAGTGCCCCATAGACCTCAATAGAAAATCCGACTGTAACCAGTGCCCCATAGACCGCAGTGGAAAACCCGAGCTGTAGTCTACACCGCATGGACTTTCTGCGGTGAAATTTCGACACCACCGGAATCTAGAACATGTTGTTGTATCTTACGCCGGATTCCCGCACAGTCAATGTACTGGGCCTGCAGGATATCCGAAACCCAACCCCCGGTTTTTAGCACAAACTTTTGACCATAAAGCGGTACGGCGATATTAAAATGCCTGTTGGATTTTGGACGGCATTTTAACATTTGCTGTGTAGACCTATCCTCACAGGACCCAGCAAAATCTCCAGACCGGTCGCTGTTGAATATGGTCTCTCCTCATCAAGATCTCTTCTTGTTGTCAATGAATAGGAGCATGACCTGATCGGACACGGGTGCGCAGCCTTTCCAACAGGTTTGGTTATGGTGGGGGGGTAAACAATGTTTCTATTCATGTTGGCAAGCAGAGCTCTTCATTTTGATGGAATCTGCTGATGCATTGTCCACATGGAAGCAGGTGGCTCCTTGGGATTCCTGTAGATCCGGCATTGTCTCACAGCCGGGGAGGAGGATTGTGCAGACAATAGGGGGTGAATCATTTACCAATTCATCACCGTCCCATTGTGCTGTCTGGCGCTGCTGCTGCTTGGAGTCTGGCGCTGCTGCTGCTTGGAGTCTGGCGCTGCTGCTGCTTGGAGTCTGGCGCTGCTGCTGCTTGGAGTCTGGCGCTGCTGCTGCTTGGAGTCTGGCGCTGCTGCTGCTTGGAGTCTGGCGCTGCTGCTGCTGCTGCTGCTGCTGCTTGGAGTCTGGGAATGGGACAGCTTCTTGTCACCCACTGCTCTTTATTTCCATAGACCCTAGAAATGTCCTAATATTCCAGCATTCGCCATCTACAGCAGACGTCCACAACCCCCAATTCAAGGCTGTCTGGAAATGCTGGGGGTTGTAGTTCACAATGACTGGGTTGTATATTGGGGTCATGGCGCTGCCCACCTATGGTCATGGCGTGATCTTGTCAATGTCCCCGGCCCAATCTCCCATGATAGGGTCCATTAACGATGGTATTAGTCACTGACAGCAAGCAGAGCTCTTGAAAAAGGGGAAGAATGGATCTACAAAGTATAGCAGAAAGTTGCAGAACTTTTCATCCTACGACCCCGTTCTGATTGAATAGCAGCAGCTCCTCGTTGAGCCGGAGGTTATCCCCATCTTCTATGCTTGAGACGTAGATCTGGCCATTGAGCGTAGAGCGATTCTTCACGCTTAGAAGAAGATGGCCACTTCCTTTAAGAAACGGCGCCACACGTGTCCTCAGGTTGTGGGTGGTATTACAGCTCGGCCCTATTCACTTTAGTGGAGCTGAGCTGCAATACCAGACCCAACATATGGACAGGTGTGGCGCTCTTTCTGGAAGTAAGCTGCCATGTTCTTCCAATGCTGCAAAACCCCTTCGAGGTCGAATCTGCATCTCAAGCATAGAAGATGGAAACCTATAGTAAACCTCTAACTCAGTGCAGAGCGGGCTGCAATATCTTCCTAAAGGGGCTGTATATTGAAAAGGTCTGCTACTTTCTAATATGCTTAGTATATAAATTCTCCCCCTTTTTCAAGAGCTCTGCTTGCTGTCAGTGACTGGTAGTCCTCTTTTAAGGAGCTGGCTGCTATTCAGACATAGAGGTTGTATATTGAAAATTCTCGCAACTTTCTAATACATTACTCATCAATTCTTCACTTTTTCAAGAGCTCTGCTTGCTGTCAGTGACTGGTAGTCATCTTCTAAGGAGCTGGCTGCTATTTAATCATAAAGAGGTGTTGTACATTGAAAATTCTTGCAACTTTCTAATACATTTTGTAATACAATTCTTCACTTTTTCAAGATCTCTGCTTGCTATCAGCGACTGGTAGTCATCTCCTAAGGAGCTGGCTGCTATTCCATCACAAAGAGGTTGCAAACGGAAAATTCTCGCAACTTTCTAATATATTTTGCAATACAATTCTTCACTTTTTTCAAGATCTCTGCTTGCTGTCAGTGAGTGAATAGCAGCCAGCTCCTTAGATTACTAACAGTCATAGAGGTGGTATATTGAAAATTCTTGCAACTTTCTAATGCACTTTTCATATCAATTATTCACTTTATTCAAGAGCTCTGCTTGCTGGCAGTGACTGGCAGTGAACTTCTTTTCATCGTCGGCTCCATTACGGCGCAGCTGAGGGTTTGACGGAATGATTTTCAGTCTGGACAATCCTCTGTGCACTCCAGACTGATACATGGTAACGAACCACCAGCCCAGGATGAAAACTTTGCGCTGCTGCTGCGATTTTTGCTCTTGAAGATTGATAATTCTGCAGTCTGTAGGTTTTTAGGCAGGAGGAGAAGGGTTAATAGATATGTGAATAAATCCAGCTCACCCGAACACCTTTCTGCGAGCACGGACACGCTGGCAAAGCGAAATCCAATGAAAAAGAGATGAAGTCCAGCTCTGCTTGATGCAAATAAAATCCACGTTTATTTGAGAGTGAAGACAAAACGAGACATCCAAAGACATACTACTCACGCGTTTCAGGCCCCAAACAAAATGGCCCTTAGTCGTAGCATAGTAAAACAAACGTGCAGACCCATCTATAAAGCGTTACTAATTAACAAGTCAAAACACCTGTATAACGGACGGGACGTCTACATCTAAACATAGATACACATCAAGACCGGGCATATACATATTGCAACATGTAAATAAACTTTGTCAATAATGCAAAATTATGTGCTATTATTTAACCCACATGGGATTCTGGTTTTTAACGTGAAAATCCAAAAGGATTCACGATTAAGTCGCACCTCTAGGCGGGACATTAACCCTCTCTATTCCCTGTACTGAGAGAGTATTGGTGTTACCTGCATGATGTCGGCTACAATGCCGCGATACTGCAGACGCAGCCGGTGTGTACTCAGCCCGAGCACCAGAGAGATGTCTTCTGATGCGATCCCTCAACTTACAGGGAGTGCATCCTACATATTGGACGCAACATTGCTGACAGGTGACTAAATAAATCACATAGGGCGACATGTATGAATTCAAACTTTTTTTTTACTTGGCGCCGACACAGTTCTAAATAGATATAGAAGAGTGTAGAATACGACAGATTTTTGGCGCATTGCATAGAGCTTAGTGCGACAAGTTTGGCGCATTACCCTCTATGCCCATACAAAGTTTGGCGCATTAAGCTCTATGTAATGCGCCAAAAATCTGTGTGTCGGCGCCAAGTAAAAAAAAGTACGCATTCGAATTCATACATGTCGCCCATATTGTGTATTACAATTTATGCGTTGTTTGATGGACTAGTCTTTACCCGTCTGCAATGACCTGAAAGTGGAGGATTGGCTGAGTACACCAGAACAGATGCACCTGCCATATCCACATCTAAAACACCCAGAATAACGCAACCATGTAGAAATATGTGAACAGCTCAGAAACAAACTGGGTGAAAGACGTTGTCTCAATGTGGGTGCCCTCCTCGCAACACGTCTAAAGCCTCCTGAGAAACAATCGGATAAAAGTGGATCCAAAGTAAGTATAGGAAGAAATTTTTTTTATAATATCCGATATAATGGGAAATTCCATACTATAAGTAGTGGAAAACACTATGGGAGTCCTAGAGGTGGAAGTCGAGCAAACCGGTAGATGTTGTCTATTTACCAGATTATTACGTGTTTTGTGTAATGCCATCTGTTTTGCACGTTTTAAACTCCAACCAGGATATTTTCTGGCTTTTAGTCTTTGTTCTATCTCAGAACTTTCTTTCAGAAAAACTACTGTATTAGTGCAATTACGTCTAGCCCTAAGCATCTCACCCACTGGGATGTTTTTTATGGTATGCCTAGGGTGACAAGACTCTGCATGTAAAATTGTGTTACCTGCAGTGCTCTTTCTGAATGTTTTAATAGACACATGGTTACACTCTCCTTTAAAGGAGTTGTCTCCCTTCAGAGTTTCAGAGAATGCATGAATGAAATACTCTGCCACTTCCTGGTTCAGACTGATTCATTTGCATAAGCTCAATGCTTGTACAGCTCCATGCCATGCTGTGCTTTCAGATGCTAATTAGATCAGATTAGCTTCTCAAACTACTAACAGGACTTCTTATCTGATCCCCAAAACAAAAGCCCTAATTACAGTTCTGTTTATTTTACATAAATCAAGCTTTTTACTGCTGAGCAGCACAGGACACAGCTGTGACCTGTGTGATGACATCACTCACTGTTATCTCATTGAACAAACAGCAGGGGGAGAATTGTTTACAGGTCAGTTACTGAGGGAACTGAAATAGCCAGGGAGGTCATAAATTCACTTGAATCTCCTTAGGAAAACAGAGGAACAAGCAATATATTTGGAAAATGTCTTTATTTTGTGTTCCCTACAATTTGAAAGCTATTCTTCGTAGTGAGACAACCCCTTTAAGGGTCGAATACAAAAAATCAATAATAGAAATGTGATGTTGAAAAACAAATTTTAAAGATAAAGAATTTGAGATAGAACAAAGATTAAAAGCCAGAAAATATCCTGGTTGGAGTTTAAAACGTGCAAAACAGATGGCATTACACAAAACACGTAATAATCTGTTAAATAAACAACATCTACCGGTTTGCTCGACTTCCACCTCTAGGACTCCCATAGTGTTTTCCACTACTTATAGTATGGAATTTCCCATTACATCGGATATTATAAAAAAAATTTCTTCCTATACTTACTTTGGATCCACTTTTATCCGATTGTTTCTCAGGAGGCTTTAGACGTGTTGCGAGGAGGGCACCCACATTGAGACAACGTCTTTCACCCAGTTTGTTCTGAGCTGTTCACATATTTCTACATGGTTGCGTTATTCTGGGTGTTTTAGATGTGGATATGGCAGGTGCATCTGTTGTGGTGTACTCAGCCAATCCTCCACTTTCAGGTCATTGCAGACGGGTAAAGACTAGTCCATCAAACAACGCATAAATTGTAATACACAATATGGGCGACATGTATGAATTCGAACTTTTTTTTACTTGGCGCCGACACACAGATTTTTGGCGCATTACATAGAGCTTAATGCGCCAAACTTTGTATGGACATAGAGGGTAATGTGCCAAACTTGTCGCACTAAGCTCTATGCAATGCGCCAAAAGTCTGTCGTATTCTACACTCTTCTATATCTATTTAGAACTGTGTCGGCGCCAAGTAAAAAAAAAAGTTCGAATTCATACATGTCGCCCTATGTGATTTATTTAGTCACCTGTCAGCAATGTTGCGTCCAATATGTAGGATGCACTACCTGTAAGTTGAAGGATCGCATCAGAAGACATCTCTCTGGTGCTCGGGCTGAGTACACACCGGCTGCGTCGGCAGTATCCCCGGCATTTTTCCGACATCATGCAGGTAACACCAATACTCTCTCAGTACAGGGAATAGAGAGGGTTAATGTCCCGCCTAGAGGTGCTACTTAATCGTGAATCCTTTTGGATTTTCACCTTAAAAACCAGAATGCCATGTGGGTTAAGTAATAGGACATAATTTTGCATTATTGACAAAGTTTATTAACATGTTGCAATATGTATATGCCCGGTCTTGATGTGTATCTATGTTTAGATGTAGACGTACCGTCCGTTATACAGGTGTTTTGACTTGTTAATTAGTAACGCTTTATAGATGGGTCTGCACGTTTGTTTTACTATGCTACGACTAAGGGCCATTTTGTTTGGGGCCTGAAACGCGTGAGTAGTATGTCTTTGGATGTCTCGTTTTGTCTTCACTCTCCAATAAACGTGGATTTTATTTGCATCAAGCAGAGCTGGACTTCATCTCTTTTTCACGAGAAGGGTTAATGACGCTCCGGGGTAGAGTCTATTCATAGTGCAGAGGTAATTGCTGCACCTGCCAAGTCGGAAATAGACAAAACGCGTTGTGCGATCTCCTAAGTGAAGCTGTCAGCCTGGAGTATAATCATATTGGTAGCGGCACAATGTACCCCTCCCCTCCCGCATATAAACAAAATCTCACCAGCTCTGAAGAGCTACAGGGTTAGGAAACGGCTGCTTACTCCCCTCCCCTCCCAAAAAAAAAATAACACAAAACAGCGCCACCCATGTCCTCAGGCCGTGTGTGGTATTGCAGTTTTAGCCACATTCACTTCATTGGAACGGAGCTGCAATGCTACACACGACCCATGGACAGGTTGTGTGCTGGTTTTGAACGGAAGCGGCCATGTTTCTATCCTGATGAGGATGGAATTTCCCCCTCCCCAATATATTAGACTGCGCACACAACAGAGGCCTAATCCCATTCTGATGTATATGACCTTACACCGCAAGCTCCTTAGCAGCACAATGGAGATCTGCAGAGAATCTTATTATTTTCCTTCTAATTTCCTCCGACTCCGCCCTGTGACCTCCTCACCGGCCCTTTCTTGTATTGAAATAGGTGATAGGATTCACTTTACTGGAACCTTAAGGGACAAAAGCTCGAAGCCCCAAAGATGACCCCAAGAATGAGGACCTGAGACCCAGGGGTGAGCTCAGTATGGAGGGAATGACTGTATTGTCTATAGCGTAATTTTCCTTCTAAAAATCCCAATCCTGGGGTTGGGGGAATTCTGAAACCCATGGTCCTGTAGTTACAGGCCCGGACTCCTCTGAAGAGTCCTGTGATATTGGATCATGTGAGGTAGAGCCCCATGCTCTTACCCCCGGGGGCCCCACTTTGAAGAGTCCCGTGGTAAACAATCCTTAAGTTTGAGGCCCGGGGCCCTCTGAAGAGACCTTGGCTATCAGATCCTGTAAGTTGTGAAGCCCGACTTTCCCCTGAAGATCCTACAATATCAGATCCTGTAAGTTTAGCCCGACCCTCTGAAATCCCCACACCGTAAGTTGGAGGCCCGGACTCCCCTGAAGAGTCCTGTGGTATCGGATCCTGTAAGATGTGAGGCCCGGACTCCTCTGAAGAGTCCTCTGGTATCGGATCCTGTAAGATGTGAGGCCCGGACTCCTCTGAAGAGTCCTGTGGTATCGGATCCTGTAAGATGTGAGGCCCGGACTCCTCTGAAGAGTCCTACAATATCAGATCCTGTAAGATGTGAGGCCCGGACTCCTCTGAAGAGTCCTGTGGTATCTGATCCTGTAAGATGTGAGGCCCGAACTCCTCTGAAGAGTCCTGTGGTATCGGATCCCGTAAGTTGTGAGGACCGGACTCCTCTGAAGAGTCCTCCAATCTCAGATCCTGTAAGATGTGAGGCCCGGACTCCTCTGAAGTGTCCTGTGGTATCGGATCCTGTAAGATGTGAGGCCCGACTCCTCTGAAGAGTCCTGTGGTATCGGATCCTGTAAGATGTGAGGTCCGGACTCCTCTGAAGAGTCCTCTGGTATCAGATCCTGTAAGATGTGAGGCCCGGAATCCTCTGAAGAGTCCCCCTTTTTCGGATCCTGTAAAAGTGTGAGGCCCGGACTCCTCTGAAGAGTCCTGTGGTATCAGATCCTGTAAGTTGTGAGGCCCGGACTCCTCTGAAGAGTCCTCTTTTCGGGTCTGTAAGTTTTGAGGCCCCGGGCTCCCCCTGAAGAGTCCGTGTATCGGGTCCTGTAAGATTTTGAGGCCCGGACTCCTCTGAAGAGTCCTACATTATCAGATCCTGTAAGATGTGAGGCCCGGACTCCTCTGAAGAGTCCTACAATATCAGATCCTGTAAGTTGTGAGGACCGGACTCCTCTGAAGAGCCTTAAAATCAGATCCTGTAAGATGTGAGGCCCGGACTCCTCTGAAGAGTCCTACAATATCAGATCCTGTAAGTTGTGAGGCCCGGACTCCTCTGAAGAGTCCTACAATATCAGATCCTGTAAGATGTGAGGCCCGGACTCCTCTGAAGAGTCCTGTGTATCAATCCTGTAAATTTTGAGGGCCCCACTCCTCGAAGAGTCCTACAATATCAGATCCTGAAGTTTTGAGGCCCGACTCCTCTGAAAGTCCTTATCGACTGTAAGTTGACCCGGACTCCTCTGAAGTGTCCTACAATATCCCGATCCTGTAAGATGTGGCCCGGACTCCTCTGAAGAGTCCTGTATCAGATCCTTAAGTTTTGAGGCCCGGACTCCCTGAAGAGTCCTCATATCAGATCCTGTAAGATGTGAGGCCGGACTCCTCTGAAGAGTCCTTTATCATATCCTGTAAGATTTTGAGGCCCGGACTCCTCTGAAGAGTCCTAAAATCAGATTTCCCGTAAGTGTGAGGCCGACTCCTCTGAGATCCTTTATCAAACCTGTAAATGTGACGCCCGGACTCCTCTGAAGAGTCCTCTGGTATCAGATCCTGTAAGATGTGAGGCCCGGACTCCTCTGAAGAGTCCTCTGGTATCAGATCCTGTAAGATGTGAGGCCCGGACTCCTCTGAAGACTTGATCTTCAGCTCATTCCACAAATGCTCAATTAGACTGAGATCTGGGGAATTTGGAGGCCAAACCTTGCTCTTTGTCATATCCCTCCCCCCTGGATCGTTTTTGGCGGGGGGCCCCGGCGTCTTTATCCTGCTGCTCTGACGGGGGGGGCGGGGGGGGTCTGGGGCTGTACAATGTTAGGAGGAGGAACGTGTCCTACTAACATCTATTGGATTGCCCCTCACACTGCCTCCTCCATCTTGTCTTCTTCCCATAATGCATCCTGGCACCACCTCGTCCTCAGGTAAGTGACGCACCCGCCCGTCCATCTCATGCACGCTTTGGTTTTGGAGGGTATTAACAAAAACGAAATAAAATCAGACAGAGAAGTAAAAAATAACAATGAAGTGTAAAAATTCTGTGTGTGGGTATATATATAAAATGTGCACAAATGTACAGAATTTTTACACTTTTTTTTTTATTTTTCAATTCTCTGTCTGATTTTATTTTTTTTGTTAAAGGGGTTGTCTCACTACATTGATTCCTCTCACCTCAGTCCTGTTTTCTAGGTTTCATTTTGAATTCGGGGGCATGTTTACTGGCTTCCACTAGGCTGCAGTAGAAGCCAGGTCTGTAGCTATAGCGACCAGTGCTGGCAGCCTATCATGAGAGATTGAACAGGTCTGTAGCTATAGTGACCAGTGCTGGCAGCCTATCAGGAGAGATCAAACAGGTCTGTAGCTATAGCAACCAGTGCTGGCAGCCTATCAGGAGAGATCAAACAGGTCTGTAGCTATAGTGACCAGTGCTGGCAGCCTATCATGAGAGATTGAGCAGGTCTGTAGCTATAGCAACCAGCGCTGGCAGCCTATCAGGAGAGATCAAACAGGTCTGTAGCAATAGCAACAGTGCTGGCAGCCTATCAGGAGAGATGGGAACAGTCTGTAGCTATAGCGACCAGCAGTGGCAGCCTATCAAGGAGAATGAAACGGTCTGTAGCTATAGTAACCAGTGCTGGCAGCCTATCAGGAGATTTGAACAGGTCTGTAGCATAGCGACCATGCTGGCAGCCTATCAGATAGATTGAACAGGTCTGTCACTACAGGACCACTGTGAGCTGATGAGCCCTTACAAGAGGGAGATATCTCAGGAATAGTAGGACATGGTTAAACACAGATGCTGTGCAAGTACGTTGAACAGCTGCCTATAGCGACCTGAGACGAGCACCCTACAAGGGGATATCTAGGAAAGGAGGACACTGGTAATAAACACATATTGCAAAGTGACTTGTTTTTGCAAGATCTTTAACATAAAAATCAATCCTTATAGTGAGACAACCCCTTTAATACCCTCCGACCCCCCGGCGTGCGTCCTGCAGTCCCTCTCCCCTGTCCTGCAGTCGCAGAGCTCTTACTTACAGATCTAGTCCCGGCGCTCTCGCCCGTCCCCATTGTGCTGTGCCCTCCGATGTGTTTGCCGGGTGCCGCCCGTATCTCTTCATTAAACCGCATTTTCCTTCCACCACTGAAGGCGTTTATTGTAGGAAGCCCGGGGACGGCGCGGGAGATAGCGGTTTTCCAGATGAATGGGCTCGCCGGTGTCACAGGTGTCCTTAGCGGAGGCCGTCACTTAGAGTGGCTTCCTTAATTATAATGTAAATCACAGTAATTGCCGTTCGGGGCGCATGCTGTTCCGTATAGTGACAGGCAGGACGGCCGAGCATCTGGAGAGAGTTGGTGATGGATTTCCAGCTGTGACAGAAAATCACACTTGTTTTTCTTTCTTTTTTTTTCTCCGAAATAGTAACTTAGTTTCCTGGAGACCGAGAGCCCCTTCCCTCCCGCTGCATCGCTCCTTTCACTTCCCCACCACATAATCAATACACGCTCTTTGTGGAGAATACACTGAGTTTACAAAGGCTCATTATGTTTCCTGGGGGTTTTATTCGGAATAAAATTTAAAAATTTTTTATTTTTTTTTGCTTTTTAAATCTCAGGCTTTACCTTCCTGTCGATGCTACTTCTATATATCACTACTTCTATAGGGGCTTAAAATATTTGGTATATGTGACTTCTGACCAGAGTAGTCACACCGACCAATTTATTGGTTCCTCTCCTCAAGGAGACATTTTTTTCCCCTTTTCGAAGCCACTCTTTCCTCCCACCCAGCCAACCGGTAAGTTCTACACTGCACTGAGGAGGGGCAAATACCCCGAAACAGCTGTCTGTAGTTGAACTTAAAGGGGTTTTGCCACAATGTAATGTTGACGTGGGATCCTCCAAAATGGGTATTTAATCACTTTTCTAAATATATGTGATTACAAAAAGTGAAGCCTCTGAGAGCTACAGCTTTCTATACATGCCCTCAGTTTCCTGACAGTTTACATTAGACACGACCAGGACATTGACAGGAGCTGATCTGGCCGCGCTTGCGTGTTTGCCCTACTTATCTGATGACAGGGAACATGAACCAGCTTGCAAGGGACTGTGGAGAAAAGTGCAGTGTATGAGGCTGTCTGCTGTATAGAGAATCCACTGGTTGTTATGTTATTATTGGAGTAAACATTAGAGACGCTCCCTGCTTCCTCGCTCTCTGCTCACTCCCCTCCCTCTCCCCCCTGCAGCTGTTCATGCTTTTTTTTTTAATCTTCTCTCTTGAGCAGATAAGAGGTAAGGAACTTCACTTCCTGGCAAAACCCCTTTAACTGGTTTGGCTCAAAGTCCTTTCACACTGCAAGGCTCCTGCGAGCTTCATGTGAACTGAGGATAACTACATCCAATAGAGGGCGCTGTGAGGGCTCCTCGGCTCTTTTCCCATAAGCCTATGCTTTATGCAAAGCAGTCAGTGAGGTCTGAATGGCAAGTAAACCCTCACACGGACCCATTTATTGGTTCCTCTCCTCAAGGAGAGATTTTTCCCCTTTCAAAGCCACCCGTGCCTCTCACCCAGCCAACCAGTAAGTTCTACACTGCCCTGATGAGGGGCAAATACCCCGAAACAGCTGTCTGTAGTTGAACTTAACTGGTTTGGCTCAAATCCCTTTCACATTGCTAGGCTCCTGCGAGCTACATGTGAACTGAGGATAACTACATCCAATAGAGGGCTCCGTGGAGCTCCTTAGCTCTTTTCCCATAAGCCGTTGCTTTATGCAGAGTAGTATACAAATTCTATAGTTTATAATCCTCTCTCCACAGCGCCATCTATAGGTCATTGATGGAACTGAGTCCAAACTCATAGGTGCTCGTCATCGTTGATAACTTGGGACCAATATGGCCATTTTTGGCAAGCGTATAGGTTTCATCCTGCAGCCATAAGAAAAATTAGTGTTGTATGTGCTATACATGTCTGATGACCTCTGGGATCCCCTCTTCCCTGGAGAACTGGGGTCCCATGGCTTCTATGTCCAAGTGTTGCAGCTGTGTCCAGTCACAGACTGAATGGAGGAGTACCTGATATGCATGTCTGGCTATTTTGGTAATTTCCATAGACTTAAAGGGGTACAACTACCTTGTAACTTCCTGATTGCAGTAGGTTAGTTGCTGACTACCAAGAAGGAACAGGTGGCTGGGCTTGTGCCGCTCTCTTCGTTCTCATTTATGGGAGTTTAAAGTATTAAGAACTCTCATAGACATGAACAAAGAGAGTCACACCAATATGGCCACTTATCCGTTTCTGCGGCCAGTAGATTAAGAGATGGGAATTCCCCTTTAAATGAAAGAAGGGGCAAAAGCTGCCCCTTGTTACAAAAGGAGGAACTGAGGACATTGGGGTGTGGGGGCGATTCTCACAATAAGTGGAGGTCTGTGTAAAACAGTGCCACCATTATCCACAGGTTGTATTTGGTATTGCAGCTCATCCCTATTTATCTATATGAGGATGAGCTGTAATACTAGGATCATCTTATAAACAGAGTGGTGCAGTTTCTGGACAAAAAAAAAAAGGAATTTTATATAACAGTGCCACCCTTATCCACAGGTTGTGATCGGTATTGCAGCTCATCCCTATTCAACTGCATGAGGATGAGCTGCAGTACCATGAACATCCTGTAAACAGAGTGGTGCAGTTTATGAGCAAAAAGAAATGGAATTCTGTAGAACAGCACCACCCTTATCTACAGGTTGCATATGGTATTGCAACTCATCCCTGTTTATCTATATGGGGGTGAGCTGTGATACTATGACCATCCTATAAAGAGAGTGGCGCCATTTCTGGACAATAAAAAGGAATTTTATAGAACAGTGCCACTCTTATCCACAGGTTGTATCCAGTATTGCAGCTCATCCATATTCAACTGCATTAGTATGAGCTGCAGTACCATGAACATCCCATAAACAGAGGGGCGCTGTTTATGGACAAAACAAATATGGAATTATGTAGAACAAAACCACCCCTATCCACAGGTTGTAGCTGGTATTGCGACTAAGCTTCATTCAGATGAATTGGGATGTGCTGCAGTACCATGTACATCCTGTAAACAAAGAGTGGTGCTGTTTCTGGCCAAAAGAAATGGAATTCTGTAGAACAGCACCACCCTTATACACAGGTTGTATTTGGTATTGCGCCTAAGCTTCATTCAGATGAATTGAGATGACCTGCAATACCATGACCATCCTGTAAACAGAGTGGTGCTGTTTCATATGGTATTGCAGCTCATCCCTATTTATCTATATGAGGATGAGCTGTGATACTATGATCATCCTATAAACAGATTGGCGCCATTTCTGGATCCAAAAAAAAAGGAATTCTATAGAACAGTGCCACCCTTATCTTCAGGTTGTATCCAGTATTGCAGCTCATCCCTATTCAACTGCATGAGGATGAGCTGCAGTACCATGTACATCCTGTAAACAAAGAGTGGCACTGTTTATGGCCCCAAAAAAATGGAATTCTGTAGAACAGCACCACCCATATCCACAGGTTGTATTTGGTATTGCGGCTAAGCTTAATTCAGATGAATTGGGATGAGCTGCAGTACCATGTGCATCCTGTAAACAGAGTGGCACTGTATCTGGGCAGAAAACTTTAGTCTACCATGATTACATTGTTGTGCATTATCTTATGACATGGGGGCCCTGTGACACCTGTAGCCTCCACTACGACAGCTGGTAAGCCACAGCTCGCGCGGTAGCGCCCCCTCATTATAAAAGCCTGGGCCGACCCTGCCTTCATGTGTAGGCGATGAGGGCAGAACAAACTCGGAGAATGATGAGCGCCTCCCGCGGGGGTCCCGTCCCAGCAGCACAAGCAGCAGCAGCAGCGTGATTGATGTCTGGAGGTAGTCAGTAAAGCCATTAATTTTCATGGGGGTTTAATTGACTATTAACAATAGCACCGGCGGGGGTGGGGGGGGGGGTATTATTACCTCCCTCCAACTTCTGAGGGGGGAGAAAGTAAAAGTTTAAAGTCCTCTGAGGGATTAGGAGGGAGATTTACAAATGAGTGGGCTCTGATGTCGGACTGCACCCAGGGTTTTGTTTAGCCACAGGGGCGGCCGCCTCGGGGCTAGGAAAGTGCGGCTTGTGCGAGCGGTCCGCGGAGCAACCTACCTGCGGCTTGTGCGAGCGGTCCGCCGAGCGACCTACCTGCTGCTTGGACGAGCGGTCCGCGGAGCGACCTACCTGCGGCTGGGACGAGCGGTCCGCCGAGCGACCTACCTGCTGCTGGACGAGCGGTCCGCCGAGCGACCTACCTGCTGCTTGGGCGAGCGGTCCGCGGAGCGACCTACCTGCGGCTTGGACGAGCGGTCCGCCGAGCGACCTACCTGCGCTGGACAAGCGGTCCGCGAGCGACTCTACCTGCGCTTGTGACGAGCGGTCCGCGGAGCGACCTACCTGCCTGCTTGCACGGAGCGGAATCGCGAGCACCTACTGCCTTGTACGGTCCGCGGAGCGACCTACCTGCCGCTTGCACGAGCGGTCCGCGGAGCGACCTACCTGCGGCTTGTACGAGCGGTCCGCGGAGCGACCTACCTGCTGCACTGCCAGGGTAGGTTAACATGGCGGATTGTCAGCGCTCAGTCTGCATCAGAAATGGCGGCCAAATCTGACTGCAGTCACGTTGCTTCCAATGGAATGTCAGTGACTACATGCGCACGATGTTGAAAAAGACTGCCCGCTTCAATTCCTGCAGCGGGTTCGGCACCGAAACTGCCCATAGAATTGAACAGAGAGCAGATATTAAGCGTCTAATCCGCCTCAAAATAAGTTTGCCGTAGATGAGACGCGTGTCCACCCCCAAATCCACGTCAAATGCGTGTAAGGGTGGGTTGCCCCTGCTAAATTTGCATGGGATTCGCCAGAAAAATCCACTCCAGCAAGCGTGGATTTTGGACAAAGATGTGACTCTGGTTTCAGATGTAGATTTTCAGCCTCCTATATGCTATAATGGGATGATTCAGCCCAAAATCCGCCTCTATTTTTCAGTGCAGGAAATTACCATAGTGCACACTAGGATGCGGATTTTCAGCCCCCTATATACTATAATGGGATGATTCAGCCCGGAATCCACCTCCAGAATTGACACGTAGGTTGTTTTTCAGAGCTGAAAATCAATCTATGCCATGGAAAGTTGGCATAGTGCACACTAGGATGCGGATTTTCCATTAGAAACATAAGTTGGATTGTAGGAAGATTTAGGTGCTGATTCGGAGATGGATTTAGCGCTGAATCCGCATCACAACTGGCGTCCAAATCAACTGCGTTAACCTAGCGTTCTCAACATCCAAAATCCACGACGGAGATTGCAAATCCTAGTCTACAATCTGCGATCACTGAAACAGGTTTTACATGTGGAATCAGTGTTGAAAATCAGCCATGTGAACGTACCCTAAGGGCCCACGAACGGGTCACAGAAAATCCGCAACATATCCCTCCTTGTTGCACAGCTGAAAAGTGCTTTGCGAATTGCGGTGCTTTCACAATTCTAGAGTACATTCATGTCTGCTGTGGATTTTACAGCAGAGTCGGCTACAGTGACTTCAATGGGAGAAGGATAAATCTGCAGGGAAGCCTTTCCTGTGCGTTCATCCTCCCATTGAAGTTAAAGGGGTCGTCTCACTACAGGGATCACTGCTTTTTATGTTAAAGATCTTGCAAAAACAAGTCACTTTGCAATATGTGTCCATTAATAGCGTCCTACCTATTCCTGGATATCCCGTCTTGTATGGGCTGCATCAGCTCCTCAGGTTGCTATAGCTACAGACCTGTTGTTCTCTCCGATAGGCTGCCAGCACTGGCGCTATAGCTACAGACCTGTTTGATCTTCCCTGATAGGCTGCCAGCACTGGTCGCTATAGTTTACAGACCTGGTTCAGTCTCTCCTGATAGGCTCCCAGCACTTGGCGCTATAGCTACAGACATTTTCTTTTTCTCCTGATAGCTGCCACACTGGTCCCCTATAGCTCAGACCTGTTTTTTTCCTGATAGGCTGCCAGCACGGGTCGCTATAGCAAGCCCTGTTTGTCTACTGATGGCTGAAAAGCACTGGTCACTAAGCTACGCCCTGTTCATCCCTCTGTAGTGCCCACTGTCGTAAACTACAGCCCTGTCCATCTCTCCTGGGCGCAGCACGGTCGTATGCTACAGACCGTTTAAATCTTTCTGATAGCTCCAGCACGGTCGCTATAGCTACAGACCTGTTTGATCTACCTGAAGGCTGCCAACTGGTCACTATAGCTACGCCCTGTAGATTCTCCGATAGGCTGCCAGCACGTTGCTATGCTACAGACCTGCTTCTACTGCACCTAGTAAAGCCAGTAAACCCCCCTAATTCAAATGAACCAAGAAAAGGCTGGGGTAGATGAATCACGATGAACAACCCTTTATGTGAAAATTTGTAAATCCGCTAGTGTGGATGCCGATAGAGAAGAGGCTGCTCCCCCTGCAGCTTCTATGCTTATCTGAAGAAGGTCCAATATAAATCGCACTGTCGGATACACGGACAGACGGGCCGCTGGCGGCAAGGATCCAACCGCACCGAAAATAATTGATAAAAACCCAGGACTTTTTGAAGGAAAATGGTTAAAATCTGAACCGCAACGTCCTCTAAACGGCAGGGTCCCCATGCTGCGTTCTTGTTGCTTTTTCAACTACACCAAGTGTGTGGTGTTTGTTTTTGTTTTTTTAAGACTTGATTCACATAAGCGTCGCATGTTCCTTCAGGAATGATGGAGGGGAAAAAACAGCGCTATTTTTTTTCCGTCTAAATGACAATCCCCCACAGCGGAAACCAGACGGACCTGTTGTAATGAAACTGATCCTTAGGTGTCGAGGTTCGGACGCAGCGGTAAACCACGCCTTACTAGTGCAGGTGGTTTTGCAACTAGCTCTGATTTGGATCAACTGCAAAATGAGATCCCAGCGTGAGCAATGTGAATGTGCCCTCATTACCCAGAGGCCTCGTCTACACAGCACAGGGTTACAGCAAAAATCCGTCTGTAACCAGCGCCCCATAGACCGCAAGAGGAAATCCGACTGTAACCAGTGCCCCATAGACCGCAATAGAAAATCCGACTGTAACCAGTGCCCCATAGACCCAAAGAAAAATTGACGTAACCATGCCCCAAATGGGGAAAAGAAAATCCGCTTAGCCAGTGCCCCCTAGTGGAATGAAAATCCGACGAACCAGTGCCCCAAGACCGAAAAAAAATCCGACTGTAAACCCGGCCCCATAGACCGCAAAAAAAATACGTAACCAGGCCCCATAACCGGGAATAGAAAATCCAAGCGACCAGTGCCCCAAGACCCCAATAAAAATCCCCACTGTGACCAGTGCCCCATAACCTCAATAGAAAAATCCGACTGTAAACCAGGCCCCATGACCGCAATTAGAAAATCCGACTGTAACCAGTGCCCCTAGACCTCAATAGAAATCCGACTGTAACCAGTGCCCCATAGACCGCAATAGAAAATCCGTTTGTAACCAGTGCCCCATAGACCGCAATAGAAAATCCGACTGTAACCAGTGCCCATAGGCTGCAATAGAAAATCCGACTGTAGCCAGTGCCCCATAGACCGCAAGAGGAAATCCGTCTGTAACCAGTTCCCCATAGACCCCAATAGAAAATCCGACTGTAGCCAGTGCCCCATAGACCGCAAGAGGAAATCCGTCTGTAACCAGTTCCCATAGACCCAATAGAAAAACCGACTGTAACCAGTGCCCCATAGACCGCAATAGAAAATCTGCCTGTAGCCAGTGCCCCATAGATGGCAATAGAAAATACGAATGTAACCAGTTCCCAATAGACAGCAATATAAAATCTGCCTGTAACCAGTGCCCCATAGACCTCAATAGAAAATCCGAGCTGTAACCTGTGCCCCATAGACCGCAATAGAAAATCCGAGCTGTAACCAGTGCCCAATAGACCAAAAGATAAAGACCGAGCTGTAACCAGTGACCCATAGACCGCAATAGAAAATCCGAGCTGTAACCAGTGCCCCATGAACTGAAATAGAAAATCCGAGCTGGAACCTGTGCCCCATAGACCGCAATAGAAAATCCGACTGTAACCAGTGCCCCATAGACCTCCACAGAAAATCCGAGCTGTAACCAGTGTCCCATGAACTGCACTGGTTCCAGTCTGAGGCACTGGTTACAGTCAGATTTTCTACTGTGGAATTTCTTCCTCCGGTTTCCTGTACAGTCCATGTACTAGGCTGGCGAGAAATCCAAAAAACGACCGTGCTTTTTATTAGCGCAAACCTGTGCCAGAAACTGCGGCACAGCCATTATAAAATGCTGTCAGATTTTGGATGTGATTTTAACATTTGCAGTGTAGACTTCAATTATAATGGGTATTCCCGATGCAAATCCAGCCTCCAAAAGTTCAAGATCTGTCCTTTTTTTTTTTTTTCTGGCCACTGTGGCTTTTGTTGGATATATTGCTTGAGAAATGATTCCCTTTTTAGTAGCGTTTTAACAAACTGTTTATTCTTGTGCAAAACTGCCACGTGTGAAACCACCCTTGACACCGACAAGTCACCAGTTTGCAGACCATTGCTGAGAAATGACTGATCTATTGTTACAAGGCAGGTTCTATAGGTGTTGTGCGCTGTCAGGGAATGGAAACCTTTGCTTGCATCCATATTACAGAAGCTTTCTCCTGGTGGCTCCGGCGGGCACAGGTGTATTGGATCCGTGTGTGCAGGACATGACCAGGACAGGTGATATCTATGGGATGATTGCTGCAGCCTCCGGTCACCCAGGTGCAGGGTCCCAGGCTGGCCGGTGACGAGCTCTGCACCTGGGCACGGTGCATGAAGCTTTCCATTCCCTGACATCACTGAGGACCCCAGACTCGAGGTATGTCAGAGCTGCTTTTTCAATCTCTCCTCTTGCTGTCAGTGAAGGGAGCCCATCTTCCCATCACACAGGCTGGTTCCAGTACAGTTCTTCCCGCTCGCCGCCTCCCTCCCCATCACTGCTCCTTTTATTCCCCCCTTAAAAAAACCCCCTGCTCTAATGAGCGATTTAGAAAGTGCTTAGATGGTGGCAGGAGACGGAGAGGTGTCAAAGATTTCACCTGTAATTGTGCCGCCACTTGTGCTGTTACTGGGTCAGAGCTGTGTGTGATGTTACCAGCCTGCTGAGAAAACACCGCACCCCCGCCACCCCGCTGCCCTACATCCACCCCTGCACCCGGCAGCCCGCCCCGCTGCCCTACACCCACCCCTGCACCCGGCAGCCCGCCCCGCTGCCCTACATCCACCCCTGCACCCGGCAGCCCGCCCCGCTGCCCTACACCCACCCCTGCACCCGGCAGCCTGCCCCACTGCCCTACACCCACCCCTGCACCCGCCAGCTTTGCCGCCGCTGCCCTACATCCACCCCTGCACCCGGCAGCCTGCCCCGCTGCCCTACACCCACCCCTGCACCCGGCAGCCTGCCCCGCTGCCCTACACCCACCCCTGCAACCCGGCAGCCTGCCCCCGCTGCCCTCACCCACCCCTTCACCCACCAGCCTGCCCCGCTCCCTACACCCTACCCCTGCAGCCCAGCAGCCTGCCCCGCTGCCCAACATCCACCCCTGCACCCCCCTCAGCCCTGCCCCCCCTCTGCCCCTACATCCACCCCTGCACCCGGCAGCCTGCCCCGCTGCCCTACACCCGGCAGCCTGCCTCGCTGCCCTACACCCACCCCTGCTCCCAGCAGCCTGCCCCGCTGCCCTTCACCCGGTCAGCCTGCCTCGCTGCCCTACACCCCACCCCTGCAACCCAGCAGCCTGCCCCGCTGCCCTACAAACCCCCCCTCACCCAGCAGCCTGCCCCGCTGCCCTACATCCACCCCTGCACCCGGCAGCCTGCCCCTGCCCTACAAACACCCACCCCTGCACCCGCAGCCCTGCACCCGCAGCCCTAACACCCCTCAGCCCTTGCACCCGGCACTGCCTGCCCCGGCTGCCCCTACACCCACACCCCCTGCACCCGGCACGCCTGCCCCGCGTGCCCTAACACCCAACCCCTGGCAACCCGTCACCAGCCCCTCTGCACCACACCCACCCCTGCACCCCGGCAGCCCTGCCCTCACCCGCTGCCCACATCACCCCTCCCCCTGCACCAGCAGCCTGCCCAACATCCACCCCTGCACCCAGCAGCCTGCCCCACATCCACCCCTGCACCCGGCAGCCTGCCCCGCTGCCCTACACCCACCCCTGCACCCAGCAGCCTGCCCCGCTGCCCTACCCCGGAAGCCTGCCCCGCTGCCTACACTCCACACCCTGCACCCGTTCGCCAGCCCCCGCTGCCCCTCACCCAGACCCCTTCACACCCGGCAGCCCTGCCCCGCTGCCCCACATTCCACCCCTGCACCCAGCAGCCTGCCCCACATCCACCCCTGCACCCAGCAGCCTGCCCCACATCCACCCCTGCACACAGCAGCCTGCCCCGCTGCCCTACACCACCCCCTGCACCAGCAGGCCTGCCCCGCTGCCCTGCACCCAGCAGCCTGCCCCGCTGCCCTACACCCGGAAGCCTGCCCCGCTGCCCTACACCCACCCCTGCACCCCGGCAGCCTGCCCCGCTGAGGGGGGCACTGTCCAGATTTAGCCTGGGACTGACGCTACCCCCTTCATAGATAAAGCTCAAGAAACTCCTGCAACGTTTTCTTCTATTATATCTGATCTATAAAAGGAAGATACTTCAATTATCTATTTATCTATCTAATCATCTCTATCTATCTATCTCTCATATCTATCTCTCATATCTATCTATCTATCTCATATCTATCTATCTATCTCATATCTATCTCTATCTCCTATCTATCTATCTCCTATCTATCTATCTATCTCCTATCTATCTATCTATCTCATATCTATCTCTCTATCTATCTATCTATCTCCTATCTATCTATCTATCTATCTATCTATCTATCTATCTATCTATCTCATATCTATCTCATATCTATCTATCTATCTCATATCTATCTCATATCTATCTATCTATCTCCAAATCTATCTCCTATCTATCTATCTATCTATCTCCTATATCTATCTATCTCTCTATCTCATATCTATCTCCTATCTATCTCATATATCTATCTATCTACCATTGGCAATGATAACACATTTATTCCTTTCATTAAACCTTCAATGGATTCTTCAAACAGACATCAAAGATGCTTTGATAGATTCAGGACTGGTTCCCATTCTCCATCACTCTCCCCCTTCTAAACTGACAAAAAGACATCATTAGTGGTTTCCATTTCGCCCCCTCCTCCCCTCTAATCCTATTAAGCCTCTGTTATTCATTGGCCTTTCCTCCAGTGACCTTACAGCAGGGATAGATAGACACTGGCGACCTCAGGACATCGTCTTAATAAGACCACAAGGGTAGAGGCAATGTCCCATCAGCATCTCATTACAGGCTCACAGGCCCATCCCAGCTCCTCCATACACTGGCACCAGGAAAGTGGCCACCCAAAAACCGCACCTCACCCTTGTAGTATAGGGATGTGATGGCCACAGCTGTGGCAGTATAACGCTGGTCATCAAGGGTTCATCACCCAGCTTTCCCAGACTCCTGAGTGTCAGGCGAGGCAGTGACATTTGAACTGGGAGGATATTCACTGTATACTGTCTACTGAGCTGTGTATCTAATCCTATCCTTGTGATACCGTCCTGCTGAGCTGTGATCTAACGCTAATCCTGTGTGAACTGTCTGCTGAGCCTTGTATCTAATCCCAACCTGTTGATTACCCGATGCAGAGCTGTGTATACTAATCCTATTCTGTGTAATAACCGTCCTGCTGAGCTTTGTATCTATCCTATCCTGTGTGATACTGTCTGCTGAGCTGTGTATCTAATCCTATCCTGTGTGATACTGTCTGCTGAGCCAGTATCTAATCCTATCCTGTTTGATACTGTCCTGCCTGAGCCGTGGTTTCTAATCTAACCTGTGTGATACCGTCTGCTGACCGTGTATCCAATCCTATCCTTGTGATACGTCTTGCTGAGCTATGTAATCTAATCCTATCTTGTGTGATACTGTCTGCTTGAGCCGTGTAACTAATCCTATTCCTGTGTGATACCGTCTGCTGAGCCGTGTATCTAATCCTATCTGGGTGATACCGACTGCTGTGCTGTGTATCTAATCCCCATCCTGTTGATACCGTCTGCGGATCTGTGTATCTAATCCTATCCTGGGTGATACTGTCTGCTGAGCTGTGTATCTAAGCCTCTCGTGTGATACTGACTGTGACTGGAGAAGGAAGGGTTATAGCGGGGTAACAGGTGTGCTGCGGACAGTTCTCTCCTGGAGGCGCTCATTGTGATAATGAAGCCATCTCTGTGTTGTGCTGCACTGCAGGTCCCCACCACTGACAATAGCTCTGCAGATAGGGGGCAGGGCACCCAGGAGCAGGACATGGGGGGGGCAATAATCCCATTATTCTCATTACTGTTCCTGTCATTTGTTCTTTAGTTTTGGGAGCCGCAAAGAATAATCATTGTAGCAGCGTGAGAATAGAAGGATGGAAAACATTTGTACTGTCCCTTTAAGAGCATAAAATAGTAGAGATTCCTTCTATGGTGGCGGACCGCAGGTGGGGAGTCACGGGAGACGCCCCAACTGTGTCCAGTGGGACCGGAGCATCGAGAATCATGGACTCTTACCCTTCTGCTTAAATAGGATGTGAGCAATTGTTATGGGGGCACTCTCACTGATGTGGGCGCAGTGGGGCAGTATATCTGGCTCTTATGCTATGGTCCTAGTTCTTGAGTCATAGTGGCTGTTATGTGGGCACAGTGGTTGTCCCTTTTCGTGGGGCCCAATGTGGCAGTTATGGGGCACTAGCTGATTCTGGTATCGGAGCACTGGGACTCGGCAGTGTGAGGGTCACACTAGCGAGCACTACTAGGGGCATTGTGGCTCTTATGTGGGCATGATATTAGGGGCAATATTGGTCACTGGATGTTATGTTGGCACTATGGTCCCTGTTATGGGGGCGCTGTGGATGTCCTATAAGGGCATTAATGTTGGCTCTGTCCATTATGGGTTCATTGTGGTCCCTGTTATGGGGGAGCTGTGGCTGTCACTGTTATGGGGGAGCTGTGGCTGTCACTGTTATGGGGGCCCTGTGGCTGTCACTGTTATGGGGGAGCTGTGGCTGTAGCTGTTATGGGGGGGCTGTGGCTGTCACTGTTATGGGGGAGCTGTGGCTGTCACTGTTATGGGGGAGCTGTGGCTGTCACTGTTATGGGGGAGCTGTGGCTGTCACTGTTATGGGGGGGGCTGTGGCTGTCACTGATATGGTGGAGCTGTGGCTGTCACTTATATGGTTGAGCTTTGGCTTGTCACTGTTATGGGGAGCTGTGGCATCACTGATATTGGTGGGGAGGCTGTGCTGTAGACTTGTTATGGGGGGGCTGTGGCTGTCACTGTTATGGGGGAGCTGTGGCTGTCACTGTTATGGGGGAGCTGTGGCTGTCACTGTTATGGGGGAGCTGTGGCTGTCACTGTTTTTGGGGGAGGCTGTGGCTGTCGACTGTGTATTGGGGAGCTGTGGCTGTCACTGTTTGGGGGGGGCTGTGGCTGTCACTGTTATGGGGGGGCTGTGGCTGTATCTATTTGTTATGGGGGCCTTGTGGCTGTAACTGTTATGGGGGGGCTGTGGCTGTATCTATTTGTTATGGGGGCCTTGTGGCTGTCACTGTTATGGGGGGGGCTGTGGCTGTCACTGTTATGGGGGGAGCTGTGGCTGTCACTGTTATGGGGGGAGCTGTGGCTGTCACTGTTATGGGGGGGGGCTGTGGCTGTCACTGTTATGGGGGGGGCTGTGGCTGTCTATTGTTTGGGGGGGGCGGGGTGTCACTGTTCTGGGGGGGCTGGGGCTGTCACTGTATGGGGGGCTGTGGCTTCACTGTTAGGGGGGGGCCTGTGGCTGTCCGTTAGGGGGCCCTGTGGCTGTCACTGTTAGGGGGGGGGCTGTGGCTGTCAATGTTATGGGGGGGCTGTGGCTGCGCTTTTTATGGGGGGGGCTTGGCTGTCATTTATGGGGGGGGCTGGGGCGCACTTTTTAGGGGGGGGGGCGCTGTGGCGGTCACTGTTTTGGGGGGGCTGTTGCTGTCAGTGTTATGGGGGAGCTGTGGCTGTCACTGTTTTGGGGGGGGCTGTGGCTGTCACTGTTATGGGGGGGGGGCTGTGGCTGTCACTGTTATGGGGGGAGCTGTGGCTGTCGCTGTTATGGGGGAGCTGTGACTGTCGCTGTTATGGGGGGGGCGGTGGCTGTCGCTGTTATGGGGGGGCTGTGGCTGTAGCTGTTATGGGGGGCATTATGGTCCCTGTTAATAGGGCACTGTGGATGTCCTATGGGGGCATTATGGTTGGAACTATTTGGGAGCATTATGGTCCCTGTTATGGGGGTGCTGTGGATGTCTTTTAGGGGCATTATGGTTGGATCTGTCTGTTTGGGGGGTGCTACAGCTGCTCCTTTACAGCCACTGAGTACATGCCAGCCTGGTACCTGTACCCTCAATCCATGGAGCCACCATCCATCTTCTCCAGAGTACTGTGGATAGGAAAGTAATGCTTGTTCAAGTACATAGTGGCCATTCAGAAGCCTGGGAAAGCTGGGTGACAATTCCATAGAGTGGGTAATGGCTGCCGGATGTTATCACTCTGCTTTCCGAGAAGGAGATAATGAGGACTTCACTGGAGATGACGACTCAGGGAATATGTATATATGTACTGCATATAGAGTATGTATAACGTGGAGAGCAGCCGACCCCAAACCAGCGCGAGGACCCTCTTCCATTCAGGAGACATTCGTCCCCGGGAACCCCCTATCACTGGAACAATACACACAAAGGGGTCTTTCTTTACCCCCCACAATTCAGCACTTTCCCTCCATAATGGGTTTTTGGAAGGGGTGTCAGGGGATAATGGCCCCTGCAGGGAAAGATAATTTTCCCTAAACTGCCCGGGTGCTAATGGCTTTATCGCTGGTGTCGGCAACCAACCAACTAGAGCGTCCAGTATTGCATGGCCGAACAATATGGCCGATGGCTGCACAATAGATAGACGGACCCCAACTTCATCATTAAAGGGGGGGTCCACTAAGGGGTCCCCGCTTTTTTTGTTAAAATCAGCAAAAACAATCACTTTGTAATATTTTTTTCCATTAACAGTGTCCTCCTATTCCCCAAAATCCCCTCTTGTATGGGCGCATCGCTCCTCAGGGCGCTAACTACAGACCTTTCATCCTCCTAATAGCCCGCCCCGCACTGGTCGCTATAGCTACAGCCCCGTTCAATCCTCCATAGCCCCCACACTGTTGCCCATAGCTACAGACCTCTTTTTTAAACTCCATGATGGCTACCAGCACTGGTCGCCATAGCTCAGACCTATTCTATCTCCCTGATAGCTGCCAGCCTGGTCACTATAGCTACAGACCTGTTTCCCTCCTCCTGAAGGGGGCCCCCTCGGTTGCTAAAAGCTACAGACCTGTCAATCCTCCTGATAGCCTGCCAGCACTGGTTCAAGCTCAGACCTATTCTACCTCCTGATGGCGCCAGCGCTGGTCACTAAGGGTAAACCTTTCCATCCTCCATAGCTGCCAGCACTTTTGCTATAGCTACAACCTGTTTTATCTCTCCTGTAGCTCCAAAGCACGGGTTTGTATAGCTGAGACCTGTTTGATCTCTCCTATAGGCCCTCCCAATGGTCGCTAAGCTACAGACCTTTCAATTTTCCCCTGATAGGCTGCCAGCACGGTCCCATAGCACAGACCGTTTTTCCCTTTTAAGGGCTCCCAAAGCATGGTTCAAGCTACAAAACCCTGTTTGATCCTCCTGATAGGCCCAGCACGGGGTTGCCATAGCTACAGACCTGTTTGATCTCTCCTGTAGGTGCCAGCCTTGTTTGTTTTAGCTAAGACCTGGCTTCTACTGCAGCCTATAGAAGACGTCAAACGCCTCTAAAACAAAATAAAACCCAAGAAAACAGGAGAGGTGAGAGGAATCAAATGTAGTGAAACCCAACCCTTTTAATTTTTTGCCCCCGTTTAGGGCGATTCACAATTTTAAATCTGATGCAGAAATCCATGTGACTCTGGCAGAAGTAACCATGAACGGATGGATTTTCACAAAAAGTTTTCCTGACCCTTGTGTGAGAGCAGGTGGGAAGGACGACGTGGACGGCAGGGTAAACAGTGGTCGGCTGTAAAAACACTGGGGCAGATTTATCCAAACTGTGTAACTCTAGACAGTGTAAACTTAGACCAGACGGTGTTACTATGCGCCCCAGGTATCAGTGCTGATAAATCTGCTGTAGATTGGACCTCTCTGGCCTGATCTTACACCTTCTATTAGTGCAGGGGTCTGCAATGTCAGCCCTCCAGCTGTTGGGAAACTACATCTCCCATCTAGCCCACTGATATTGATTATATAAATCAGGGTGGATTTGATTTAAATCTAACTGATTTAAATCAGGATTTAAATCACTAGTCAGTAAGGCTTGATTTAAATCAAAGTTTCTCCCAAAACTATTTTTGCAAATTTTAACATGCAAGTAGATGAAGTTTTTAGAATCACTTTTTATATCACTTTTTTCCCCCCATTTTAAGGGGGTTTAATTTCATTTTTGGACCCACTTTTTTTTTTTTACTTAGGAAGAGAAAAAATAATCCTGACCTTAATAAAAATTTAAATGATTTATTCAACGAAACAAAAACAACGCTGTTAAAAGTGAAATCATTACTTGAACATCTCAAAATCCAAGCGTAAGTGACTTCCACCAGTTACTGCGTGCCCTTCCTTAAAAATCTTCACAACAATATTTCTTAAATGGTTCCCCCCTTAGTTTGAATTTTTATTATATTGGCATTAAAGATGGATGATGCGGGATACCCATGTCATAGCTAACTCCTCTTCCTCCACTTATTTTTTGACCCTGATATTGACAAATTTGCCAAAAATGAGCTGGATTTCCCGTGCTTGCCCCTTTTTCGTTTTTTTTACTGCTTGTAATTTAATTTTCTGTCCATGTGTAGTTCTGTTTTAAGGGGTTTCACTCATTTTTCCCAAAATTTCAACAGAACCGCAAAAAACAGCTATATTTCTGTTTTTGTTTAAAGTTTAGAGAGGGGTTTCGGGAAGCTCAGCAATTTTAAAACATTTCTCTTCACCCAAATTTTAGGATTTTGCCGGACAGTGCCATCTATTTTATCTCGTTTTTCTTCACAAAGTGTATCAAATACCCTTTTTTGTATACTGTCAAAAAGCCCACCACAGAGTCCCATCTAAAATTTGTGAGCTTTAGCTTGGCCCAAACCCCATCCTTTTCAAGCTGCTCAGCAAAATGATTATTAAGAAGTATTTAGCAATTTAAAAAACTTTAAACCTTTTTTTCTGGAACACTTAATCTTTGGCTAAGAGGGCACAAAGAGCCTGCAACCATATGTTATTAGCGCTTTGTTTTTCCCCCCCTGCTCTTTAAATCTCTTTTCATCTTGGATCGTTTGCACATTGTCATGACCAACTGCGTACTAGACATTTGAATTTTGTTCACACTTCGTTATAGCTTTTTAAAAATGCCCCTTCTTTTAAGTATTTGCTGTGTGTGCAATTTTCCCGACTACAGTTTTTGTGCAAGGAAGACTTTACCTTCTTTGTTGTTATACAACACATACATAGGATCATTGTGGGCATTACTCCACCCATCAATACTTAGGTTAACAATTTTTTCCCTCCAACGTTGACATTGCTCCATTTCTCTGTCTACACTGGATCCCGTTCCCCAAAATCACTCTGCTGGTGGGTGTTCCTGGGGTTTAGTGACTGAACCATATTAATGAAAAAGTGGGTTCTCATTCAAAGGAAAGAAAAGTTCGTTTCTAAATAAACTGGGCAATTCTTTTTATCAAACAACTTTTTTCTAATCTGCTAGTTTTTTAATCACAAAAACCCATCTATGGTGGTTCCAGGAGGTAAAATTTTTTTTTTTCCCTTTTTGGGTGATGGGATATGGTTGGGGTTGATATGTGCTGCTGCAATGAAGCATATCCGGATGGAAAACTCTGAAATTAGAACAGGAATGATGGGGTCTTGGGAGGGGATATTTCCAAAAACCATTAATTCCCCTAAACCAAAAAAAATCAAAGCGTTTTTTTTTGTTTCTACAAAATTTTTGTTATTTGTAAACAACACCACTGCCCCAAAAAAAAGATTTTTTTTTCTTCATCATAACTGCACCAAATGACTAACCTGCAGTAATAAGAAGAAATATCATTTTTCTCAACTGACAGTTCAGTCTTTAGAAAAGGATTCAATAAAAATGTTTTCCAAAATGAAGCCCTGCCCGTTCAAAAGTTTTCTTTGGGCTCTTTATCACCGCACTTCTCATGGTTTTCCTCATTCCGGCCCACCAGGCCCGCATTCTTTGTTGCATCGTTTGCATTTTTCACCTGCCTGCCCTTTTCCCATAGGCGAAGGGCCTCATTAAAAAAAAATTCCCACACTGGGTCTCTTTTCCTGCTGCTTATAAGGAAGAAAGTAATAAACCTCAGATCGTACAACAAAAAGATCCCCCATTCGTTGGGCTATGCGCGTATTTGCCCAAAGTTTCACTTCAATTTTCTTTTTTCTTTCCCTTCCCCCCTCCTCACACTTAGATTCCATTTTTCTTGTGTTGTGCAGATCTATTCCTCCAACAATCAGAAAACATATGTCTAAATTTTTGGGCTTTGGACTGAGGGGGTTTATTCTTATTCATAGGTTTTTGTAGAAACAAAGGGTTAAGGTTTTTTCTCAATCTGTTCAGTTGTAAATTTTTTCTGTGAAGAAGGCTGGGGGCCTCTGCGGGGTCAAATTCATTTTTAGAACTGCGAAAAAGCGAGCATCGTGATAATAAGGGGAGAAACGCCCACTAATCCTACAGAAACCCCTTTAAACATGGGAGTGTAAGTTACACAAATAAGCCTTTATTCTACCCAGTTAAACAACTCAGCTTTTTCTCAGATGGGAAAAACCTTTGGATGGTAAAAATTTTCCTCAAAAAGCAGTTTATTGAAAAAAATCCGATTTAAATCAAAAAAATCCGATTTTTTTTGATTTTTTAAAAAAATCATTGGTTTTTATCCACCCTGATATAAATGCATGATAGGAGTTGTAGTTTCCCAACAGCCGCACATTGCAGACCCTTGTATTAGTGGGATCACTTTGTCACTAAATGAGACTACATTTTGGCCGACCTGTTTGGTGCTCCAAGCCTTTTGCTGAGCAGAATGCAGAAGTGTCCAAAAACTGTCTAAAACACACAGATGTGGTGTAAAGCAAGCAACCAAACCCAAATTCATCGCACTACAGGGGAGTCAAATTTCCCTTTTATCTGCATCCTTACCGGGCTGAAAGATATTGCATAATCCAGGACCTATAAAATTTCAGGCTCCGTCTTATCTCAGCGGTCTTCAAACTGCGGCCCTCCAGCTGTTGGGAAACTACAACTCCCATCATGAATTTGTATAGTCTATAACACTGGGCATGATGGGAGATGTAGTTTCTCAACAGCTGGAGGGCCGCAGTTTGAAGACCACTGGTCTATCTCATGTATATCTTCGCATAACCTCTGACTTCTCCCTGTCCTTCTAACCACACCTCCAAGCCCTCGCCTCCGCCTGCTGCCTTCACCTGAAAAATATTTCTCAAATCCACTCGTTCCTTAACTTCAGTACTATAAAACTCCTTGTCCATGCCCCTGTCCTCTCCCGCCTAGACTACTACAACCTCCTTCTCTGCAGCCTCCCGTCTAGCACTCTTGTTCCCCTTTAATCCATCCTCCACTCTGAATGACGCTTGCTGGTAATAAAATCAGTTGAATTGGAGCACAGTTAGGGTGCTTTCACACGGTGCGGTTTTGGTGCGTTTTTTTGTGCAACAATGTATAGCATTAATTGTTGTGCCTTCCTGCACAAAAAACGCACCAAAAAACGCACTGTTTGAAAGCACCCTTAGCCTATGTTCACATGGCTTATCCACGGCGTAATTGGGGGGACAGATTTTGCCCGCAATTACGGTGTGTGCCGTACCGCGGGGGCGGGGCAGGGCGGCAGCTCGCCGGCCCCATAGACATTCATTATCCACGGCGCCTATCCCGCTGTGATAATTGACATGTCACTTTCTCCCCGCTCACGAAATGCGGGGAGAGGTGACGGAATCCATAGTTCTCTATGAGAACAGTGGATTACCGAAATGACTAGGACGGATTTCAGCCGTATTTCGCGCAGTACGGCGCAAAATACGGAACGAAATCCGTCCCAAAATAAGCCGTGTGAATATGGCCTTAGGGTATGTTCACATGGCTTATTTTGGGCCCATTTCGCCGCGTATTGCACGTTATACGCGGCAAAATGCGCCCCGCAATTACGGTAATTGATAGCTCTCTTAGAGAACTATGGATTACGACTTGTCCCCCTGCGTGTACAATACGATCGTATTGTATGTGCGGGGAGAGAAGTGACATGTCAATTATTCGAGGCGATTACGTGCCGCGAGTAATGTATGTCCATGGGGCCGGCAGGCTGCCAACCCCCAGTGCTTCAGGGGTACGCACTGATCAGTGCGGCTCCCAAAACACCTGGTGTATTGCAGCGCGTACTGTACACGACACAATTACGCCATGTGAACATAGCCTTAGGGCGATTTCACACGGTGCGTTTTTTGATGTGTTTTTTTGGATGCGGTTTTGTGCGGCAATGTACAGTATTAATTGCTGTGCCTTTCTACACAAAAAATGCATGAAGAAAAAAAACGCATCAAAAACTGCACCGTCTGAAAACACCCTAAAGTAACTTCTACTGGCCCCACGCCTGTGTGTTTGCCGCATTATGGAATTTTGATGCATAACTAAGGCACAAAACATGTCTAAAGGCTAGAGATAAACAAAAAAAAAAAGGTCCTTAGAATTGCATGTCTGGGAATAGAAACTATGGCACTGATCTTGCTTGGTGCAGCGCACGTCCCAGCGAGACCTGTGCTGTGCCGGCTATTGCCGTGTGTAGAATAAAGGGTGAGAGCAGCAAAAATAAACTTCAACACTGATCACTGTCTGATAACAAATTTCTTTCATTTAAGGTAGTAAAAAAAATTGCAACGTTTTATTTTTAACATAATTCAGAAAAATATAGGTCAGTGGGTTATCTTAAATAATTTTAGCTTCTATTCATTTTAAATACATTTAATGGGAGAGATTTTAATATTTTTAGGATTCTAGAGTTGTAGATAATATATGATAAAAAAAAATTAATTTATATCATTTAATGTTCTAAAGTTTGATAATTAACAGAAATTACTTTGTATTATTGTACTGGTATAAGTTGAGAAATAAAGGACATATTTTGCACAAATGTGATGTTCACACGGCGTTTTTTTTAATACTTTTTTGATCCGAAAAATGTATTGAAAAGTGCTGCGTAAAACGCGTCCAACACACACACCCAAAGTGAGCTGCATGTTTGGATGTGTTTTGGCTGTTGCAGAAACGCACCCTATGGTTCTAAATAGGGCCTCTGCTGCATCAAAAAGGATCAAGAATTGACATGACGCATGTAAAACACGTATGGTCTGAACGCCGCTGGGTGCCTTACATTGAAAGCAACGTCAATCACACTGCACATTGCTAGATTCGTGTTTGGGTCCGTTTTGGTTTCGAATCAAGGATACAAACACTCTTCTAAAAAACGCAGTGTGAACATCCCCCTAACAGCAAATCCAGCTCCACTTCCACTCCCCAGGCCCGGGCGGATCACATTGACATAGGGCTGCTGGTTCCAGCCATAATGCGCCTCGTTTTGCCGACTCACAGTCATATATGTTGGAATGTGGTGCGACGCCTCCATAACGCCCCCAAGTTTGGCGCATTACAGTGTTGGGCCAGGTGCACAATGCAGAGAACATGGCACACCAATCACTCTGGCGCATTTTACGCCACAAAAGGGCGAAAACCCCATTCTTCCGTATCTCCCTTAGTGTTGTCATTGTACCTGTTGGACCTATGTCATGTATGTGACGCCCCTCGACTGTCCAGTGCAGGGAATTAATGGCGTCCTAAACTAATAATCTTTCTTTTTCCATTATGAAGCGTATTTCTGCTAGTCACCACTTGATGTCCTCCTTATACAGTTTTCTTTACGCTGCTACGTACAGTATAGAAGGATTTCCTAACCTGACTTCTTACGTTGCTGATCACCCAGCTTTCCCAAGTGCAGATCTATCTTTAACGCTTTAAATAAAGATTTTAGTGACCTAACTTAAAGGACTTGCTGGGAAATGTTACAGACTCACTTAAGGCATCATATAAATGTCATTTCTAGGTGATTTGATGCATGAGTGGGAACAAGCTGCAGTTCTGGGGGTCTCTGTCAATGACGCACTGACATAAAGTGGCTGCTGGAGGCTTCTGCGGGCGTCACATGTACTAAAATGATTCGCTAAATCAAGCAGGAGCCCCAGGCCGCCTGTCAGGGTCTCCACAGGGCCCATTATAGGCCGAGCAGAGGCGTGAAGCCTGGCATAGCGACCCAACCAGGGTGAGCTTAATGGGCTGTGTGATGTTAAAGGGGAACTCCAACAGAGAGTAAGATATTAGAAAATGGAACAAGGCTTTCTACTGACATTAAGGGGCAGCTGCAGCGCTAGCTGGCACTCTGGCTTTGTGCTGCACTATAAATGCAATCTGGTTGGTACTGTAACTGCCCCTGTTATAGAGCACTGTTATGGGGGCGCTATAGCTAGGTTATAGGGCACTAGCTGGCTGTGTTGTATGGCACTGTATCCAGTACTATGGCTGCCCCTGTAATAGAGCACTGTAGCTGGCACTGTTATAGGGGCGCTACCCTTAGCTCCGTTATAGGGCACCAGCTGGCTGTGTTGTATAGTACTGTATTCAGTACTTTGGTAAGTGCTATGGTTGCTCCTGTTATAGGGGCACTACCCTTAGCTCCGTTATAGGGCACCAGCTGGCAGAGTTGTATGGGGCTGTATCCAGCACTTTGGTAAGTGCTATGGCTGGCCCTGTTATAGAGCACTGTTATGGGGGCACTACAGCTAGCTTATAGGGCACTAGCTGGCTGTGTTGTATAGTACTGTATTCAGTACTTTGGTAAGTTCTATGGCTGCTCCTGTGTTAGAGCACTGTTATAGGGGCACTACCCTTAGCTCCTTTATAGGGCACCAGCTGGCTGAGTTGTATGGGGCTGTATCCAGCACTTTGGTAAGTGCTATGGCTGCTCCTGTTATAGGGGCACTACCCTTAGCTCCTTTATAGGGCACCAGCTGGCTGAGTTGTATGGGGCTGTATCCAGCACTTTGGTAAGTGCTATGGCTGCTCCTGTTATAGGGGCACTACCCTTAGCTCCGTTATAGGGCACCAGCTGGCTGAGTTGTATGGGGCTGTATCCAGCACTTTGGTTTAAGTGCTATGGCTGCTCCTGTTATAGGGGCACTACCCTTAGCTCCGTTATAGGGCACCAGCTGGCTGAGTTGTATGGGGCTGTATCCAGCACTTTGGTAAGTGCTATGGCTGCTACTGTAATAGAGCACTGTAGATGACACTGTTATGGGGGGGCACGTTGACTGGCTCTGTATAGTACGGTATCCACAACTCTGGTAAGTATTCTGGTTGCTCCTGTTATGTTGGCACTTTAACCACATTTTCATTGATACTGTGGCTGGGACTCTGACTGGCTCCAGCACTATTGTCAGTACTATGGCTGCCCCTTTTATAAAGCATTGTAGTTGGCACGGTTATTGGAACACTACAGCTAGCTCTGTTTATAGAGCACTGTAACAGGCACTGTTATGGGGGCACTATGACTGGCTGTGTTGTATGGCACTGTATCCAGCATTTTGGTAAGTACTATGGCTGCTCCTGTTATGGGCACCATTATAGGTCACTACAGTAGTTTTTGGGTTTTAGAGTACTGACTGGCACGTTTTTGGGGGCATGCCCTCTAGCTGGGGTTAGGCCACTATGACTCTGTGGTACTGTATCCACAACTCTGGTAAGTATTCTGGTTGCTCCTGTTATGAGCACCATTAAAGGGCACAACAGCTAGTTCAGTTATAGAGCACTGTAGCAGGCACTGTTATGGGAACACTATGGCTGTGTTGTATGGCTCTGCATCCAGCATTTTGGCAAGTACTATGGCTGCTCCTGTTATGGGCACCATTATAGGGCACTACAGTCAGTTCAGTTATAGAGCACTGTATTTGGCACTGTTATTGGGGCACTACCTTTAGCTCGGTTATAGGGCACTAACTGACTGTGGTATTTGGCACTGTATCCAGCACTTTGGATACTATTGGGTGTCCTATTATGGGGGACCCTTTATAGGGGATACACTGTTTTGGTTATAGAGCACTTAGCGGCACTGCATTACTTGGCCATAGGGGACCACGGGCACTGATCCAGAACTTTGGTAAGTATTCTGGTTTCCCTTGTTATGGGAGTACTGCGCCTGCCCCTGTTGTAGAGCACTGTTACGGGGGCACTACAGCTAGCTCTGTTGTGCAGCACTAGGCTGCCCTCTTAGGGGTGGTTTTATGGGTCTGTCACTGTGGGTGATCTGTTATTGGGACGGGTTTTTTTTAAAAATTGGGCCCTTTTGTATTAGAACGCCTACAAACTTCTCTGTTGCTCATAGCAACTAATCAGAACTCATTAACCAACAAGCTGGCTTTCATTTTTTCCAGAGCCGTGTAAAAAAACAAAGAAAAAAATTCTGATTGGTTGCATGAGCCGGGTTTTCTATGGGCAAAACCTTTTTATTTAAATCATACATGCCACCTCCCTTTTTGGGGGGGGGTCCCCCTATTTGGGTCCCCCCCCCTCCCCGGGGAGTTTGGCATCCTCCCCCGCCGCGGGCGGGGGGGTCCCTTTAAAATTTCCGCGGGGGCAAAGTAGCGTGGGCCTACTCTTGCCCGCGGGACCCATCCCCACACGGTGAACGGCCGCAGCGGCGCTCACCCGCCCGCGGTTCACTGTGCGGGGAGGGGGAGGGGGATCGCCCCTCCTCCCTCCCCTTCCCCGTATGGTTACGGCGCCCGGGGTGCGCCCGTGCATAAATCAGCTGCGCAGGGGGGAATGACGCGCGGGTGCTTCCCTTCCCCCTCGCCGCTGAAGAATCGGGCAGGAGCTGGCCGCCCTGCAGGAGCCTGGTGAGGGGAGTGGGTTTTATTATTTTATTTTTATTAGCTTTTTGGGGGCTCTACCTGGGTAACAGAGAGGGCAATACCTGGCAACAAAGGGGCATCACCCGGCAAAAATGGGGGCACTACCTGGCAACAAAGGGGCACTACCTGGCTCGATGGGGGCACTACCTGGCAACAGTGGGGCACTACCTCAAAAGAGGGGGCCTACCCGGCAACAGAGGGGGCACTACCTGGCAAAGAGGGGGCACAAACCCGGCAACAAAGGGGGGATACCTGGCTAAAAGATGGGGGGGACACCAGGGTAAAAGAGGGGGCACTACCTGGGAAAAAGAGGGGCACTACCGGGACGAGGGGGCCACCCGGCAACAGGGGGCATACCTGCAACAAGGGGGCATACCTGGAAAAAAAGGGGCACTACCTGGCTACAAAGGGGGACTACCTGGTAACAGAGGGGCACTACCGGCAACAAGGGGGGACTACCTGCAACAAGGGGGCACTACCGGCTAACAGATGGGGGCACAAACCTGGCTAAAGATGGGGGGACTACCGGAACAATGGGGGACACCAGGCAACCAATGGGGGGCCACCTGGAACCAATGGGGGCATCACCTGGCAACAAGGGGGGATACCTGGCAACAAAGGGGCACTACCTGGCAACAGATGGGGGGACTACCTGGGTAACAGAGGGGGGACTAACCCGGCAAAAGAGGGGGCACACCTGGCAAAAGAGGGGGCACTACCTGGCAACAAATTGGGCCTACCTGGGAACAAAGGGGCACTACTGGGTAACAGATGGGGGCATACTGGTAACAGAGGGGGCAACCCGGGAACAGAGGGGGACAAACCCGGCAACAAGGGGCACACCCGGCAACAAGGGGGCACTACCTGGCAACATGGGGGGACTACCTGGGAACAAAGGGGGCACTACCTGGCTAACAGAAGGGCACTACCTGGCAAAAAAGAGGGGCCTACCTGGCAAAATGGGGGACTACCGCAAAAATGGGGGGACTACCCGGCAAAAAAATGGGGCACTACCCGGCAACAGATGGGGCAAATACCTTTGGGAAAAATGGGGGCACTACCAGGCAACCCCTGGGGGGAACTACCCGGCAACCCAATGGGCACTACCTGGCAAAACCAAAAGGGGGCACTACCTGGCTAAAGATGGGGGGAATACTTGGCTAACGATGGGGCATACTTGCAACGTGGGGGCACTACTTGGGTAACAGATGGGGGACTACTTGGCTAAAGATGGGGCAACCTGGGAACAGATGGGGGGACACCTGGCAAAGATGGGGGCACTACCTGGCTAAAAGATGGGGGGGACTCCCGCTAAAATGGGGGGACTACCTGGGAAACAATGGGGGCATACTGGCAACCAATGGGGGACTACCTGGCCCAAACCCTGGGGGGCCTACCTGGCTAACAATGGGGGGATACTTTGGCTAACAAAGGGGGCACCACCCCGGCAAAAAGGGGGGACTACCTGGGAAAAAATTTTGGGTCACCGGCTACAGAGGGGGGATCTATTGCTACAAGGGGCTCCCACCTGTAAGGGCACTACCTGTTAGGGGGCTATACCTGTATAAGGCATTCTACCTGGCTTTTTTCCAAAGCCTTATGCAGTTGGGGGGATGGGTGTGGCTTTTTGAAGGGGGGGCATACCGACAACATGGGCGTGTCCCTGCAAATTTTTTCCGGGGCGCTACGCGCGCCGCCCATAGAGTCTCCTACTTTTTCATTTCAAAAGTTGGCAACTATGATCTTACTGTAGTGTCTCTAGGCCTGTTTAAATAAAGTTTTATACATTAACAAACAATCCTTTAGGACAAGCAGCTTAAGCGATCTATACATGGAGCGCTCTCTTCAACAAACTTTATTTACACAGTAGCATCAGAACATAATTGTAGTCCCAGGGGGGACACAATGCTAATGTTTTTGGTACATAGAGGGCACACTGAGATCAAACAGTCTCTGGGATTGTCCGGCAGGTGGTGAAAGCATTGTCCGCGGGGCAGGTAAACAGCGGCCACCTCCTGTCCCGCTACTCACCTGAGGTGAAGACGTCTAGAGCCTCTATACTATGGTAATGAGCCGGCCTCACCTGCGGCTCCAAACCCTTTATCACACCATCCCGGGGCGGCGCAGATAGCTATAGGCTCAAAAGTCAGAAGTGATATGTCAGAGACATGACAATCCACCGGCCACGGGTCCAATACACCGCCCTCGTCCAAAGAACGATGTCCCAGAATGTTGTGTATGTGCGAGCTATAATGGCGGCCATGTTGGTTGACTATTTTGGGAATTTTGACTTTTTTCCAATATTCAAATCCCTCACACACCCCTCCCCCCCCTACAATAAATCCATTTTCAATCCTGTCCCATCTATTTCCCTTAAGTTGCCCGTTACGGGTTAATTTACCTACTTATCGCACGGTTCGCACCTATTACAAATAGCCCATTACTGCAGTCTGACGATCAATAAGTAATTTAATAAGCAATCGATGGGGAGCAGGCAAATTTGCACGGCCTCTTTATGAGGAAGTACGTGCGAAATAGGGTATGTTCACACGCCGTGTTTGTGGGGGCGTGCTGCGGCGTATAATTGCGGTGCAACGCGCTGGAAATCCGCCCCATAAATACGTTAAAATCCTAGCACTCATTGAGTTTTATGTTACATGCACATTACGCGCCTGTAAAAAGAAGTGACAGTCCCTTCTTTCGGGCGCTTATTCCCTGGGGGTTACTGATAGGGCGCCGGGCCAGAGCGCTATTGCTGGCCAGTTTGTACTTTGAACAGCGGTGTATTGCAGCGCGCACAGGTACGGCCGCTATACGCCGTGTGAACATTGCCTTCTTCCTCTACACAGAAATTTATTTTTTTTTCAGTTTTTTTTTGTTGGAAGAGGTAAAACCAAACGAAGGGCAGAAGTAGTGTGCTGTATACAGGATTTAAACCCGGTGCCTTGTTGCAAAGCATCATTGGTCTGAAAAGAGAAAAAAAAAATTTCAAATGTTGTCCCCGACCTGAATGTTCTTTTAATGGAAAAAAAAAAAATTGAAAACACTCCGGGTGCTTTTGTATTAATAAACAAAAAACTTTGTAGGGGCCGTTCACACTGCGTTTTTGGGATACATTTTCGGATCTGTGTTGGATCCTAAATGGATCCAACACGCAGCTGTGTGTTTGGCTGCAGCAGGATCACACCCTATAGCTTATTATAGGGCTTCTGCTGCGTCTTTAGGACGTCAATTCTTGGAACAGATCCGAAAGACGCAACGAGGCGCATCGGAGATCACTCGTGTGAACGCTGACGCGTGGCTCGTATTAAAAGCAATGGCAATGTAAAATCACATTGCTCGTTATTAGATACGTGTTTGGGTCCGTTTAGGGTCCGACAGATGGATCCAAACACGCAGCTAAAAGCGTATGTTCACACAGACCCAACACGCCGCGTGAACATACTCTTAAAACGCAAGTCATTTTGCTTTTTTAAAAATTTTATATAATTTTATTGACATTAGTTTTTTTTTTTAATTGAGATTATTTACTTCTATATTTTGTTACAGTTTTTAGAATTGTTTTATCTAGGGTATGTTCACACGGCTTATTTTGACGTGGTTTTAGACGAGGTTTTCTGAGCGTTTCCGCCTCCAAAACCTCGCCTGAAATACGCTTCTTCAGAAGAGGTTTTAGAGGCGTTTCTCGGCGAAGTTTTTGACGAGGTTTTCACCCATACAAATTTATAGCCAGGACAAAAACCGTGCTGAAAAATGCGCCTAAAACACGCTTCAAGAATTGACATGATGCTTCTTTTTCAGCGCTTCCAAACAAGTGTGTAAAAACCTCGGCGTGTGCACAACAAGGTTTTACATAGGAATCAATGAAATGAACTGGGGGCGTTTTGGAAGTGTTTTGGGCGAGGAAACGCTTTGAAAACCTCGTGCCAAACCACGTCAAAATAAGCCGTGTGAACATGGCCTTTATACCTCTTTGAGTTATTATTTATGCTTTATTATGTTTTATATTAAAACTTATTTTATCTAATTTTATTTAATTTATATTGTTTTAAAATATATATTTATACTTTAGCTCTTACATATCTCTTTTTTCATTTATTTTTTTTCACAACCTGAAGCTTTAACAATAAAAAATCCTTTTGTTTTTTTTGGGGGGTTTTTTTGGTTTTTTTTGTTTTTCCAACTTTTAAAATTTTTGTTTTCTTTTAAAAATAAAGCAAGGATGTGAATGAACAAAAACTTAAAATCAACAAAAATAAAGAACTTTAAATTCTTTTTGCCAATAAAAAAAAATAAATAAAAATCAGTTTGTTTAAAAGGAATATAAAAACAAAAATTTGTCCGGGCAGGTTCCTATACTGTACGTCGGCCTCTCATCCATCGGATAAGCCAAGCCGGGGGTCACTAAGTCCACAGGTCCTGTATGTGGCCATTGTCTGGCTGCTCCAGAGAAGGTTTTGAAGTCATCTTTAAGTCATTTGTTATGTAAAACAAAGACTCTGTGGAAATCAGTGACATTGTGCGGAGCTCCCGGGAGCTGCCCCGGGGAAATACCCCTCCAATGTCTTTTCTCTTGAGGGTTTGAATATTACTAAAGGGGAAATAAAAATCTTACCCCCCTTGGCTGCGGGGTTCTCTTACCCTTTGCTGTTCTACACCACATCCATTCATTTTCCCCCAAGACTCATTAAAATAGGGGGGGAATCAAGAGAGGAGAGGAGAGGAGCGCCTCCCAAAAGAAAACCTTTTTCCTCTACCAATTACTGGCAAGAATAACAGCCCAGCAAGGTCGGGGGGTTTGTGGCCGGGAAGACATTTGGACCCATCCACTACATCGCCCATTGCATCACCATGTGCCTTCCATGGGGTTCACAAACATATTTTGGGGACAACTATTCATGGCTCCAGATTGGGAAATGGAACTTCATCTACAGAGCACTTAGGGGCTTATGGACACGGCCTCAATGTAAAATGACGGGGGTTTGGGCAGGGGGGCCCGCATGGGGGCTTCCATAGGCGGTGGCCATGTTTGGGTTAATGCATATTCTAGGATTTCCCACCTTCTATAAATCTTTTTCAGGCGAAAGCTGCCTCGCCCTTCCCCCCGGCTAATGTCTGTGCCTGGAAAGGAATGTGCCGGGTGTCTGGGAAAGATGGGGTGCGGGGCTGGAAGGGTTAACGGGCCTCACCGCCCCAATCATGCCAGAGCTGGTGCCAGGGATTATCTATCTCATATCTATCTATCGGGAAAAATAGAGACAAAAATCCATCTATCCCATATCCATCTATCTATCCCATATCCATCTATCTATCCCATATCCAACTATCTCCCATCTATCCCATATCCATCCATCTATCCCATATCCATCTATCTATCCCATACCCCAATCTATCCCTATCTTTCCCATATCCATCTATTTCCAACCCCCTATCCATCTATCACCATTCCATTTTTTTTATCTACCATTTTTCCATTATCTACCCAAACCCATTATCTATCACTATCTTTTTTCTATTTTCTATCATTTTTATCTATTTTTATCCTTCATCATCTGTTGCTAAACCCGACGGGTTGCTATGGGCCAAAAGGGTTGCTAAAGCCCCGACTGGTTGTAGGGGCCCGGGGGCGTTGTAGATTTCGACGGTTTTGCTTTTGCCAACATAGAAAGTCTTGGGCCTAGACCATTTTCGTACATAAGGCCCATAGTGTTTGCAGAGACCGGGACCAGGGCTGAGGGACGCAGTTGGTAATGAATAGGGGGGACCTGGTGGCTTTCGGATAATCATAGCCCGGCCAAGATATCCTCTGCTTCTTTTTGCTGTTTTTAAACCATTTTCGGGGTTTTTATTGCCAATTTTTAACAGAATTTGCCCGACCCTGTCTCGCTTTTTTGTGGCATTCAGTCGCCTCCGTTGTCACCAGAGAATAGCCCATAAGTCACTCTGCTTTCCTAAAGCTCTGAATGACCATTTGATTTAGTGAGGCCCCGGGTTTTTAAAAGGGGCCCCCCACCCCCTGCATGCCCTAATTCATGCCGAGCTTGTCCAGGGTTTATATAATGTTATAATACCTTAAGCAAAACAACCTGAGGATGTAGTGTTTGCATCGGGCCGAGGGTCCCGGTTGGTAATGAATAGAGGGGGGCCCGGTAGTTCTCGGTGCCGAAACCTTGCTGTCTGTCATTTGCTGGTTTAACCAAGTTTCTGGATTATCAGATGCCGGATTAATGGAATGTGACTGACTCTGCCTCCTTTTTGGTCTCATTCAGCCGTTTCGGTTGTATCTGGGGATCGTCTATAGGTCACCCAGCTTTCCTAGAGCCCTGAAAGAGGGTAAGGTTTTTAATCAGGGGTGGGGTTATTATTGAAGGTTAGCTCTGGGTCTCGGGGTGACAATGCCTCGCCCGTGTATGGGCTGTCACCCAGCTTTCCCAGAATCCTGTCAGGCGCTTGCAGGGACGATCATGCTGCAGAACGTTGCGGAGCTCATTGCCCCATTGTGAGCGCCATGGCGGGCCGGGCAGCCATAATTGCATTTGGCATTGTATTGTACGTGAGTCAATATTGTCTTGTGCTTTGTGTGAAGGGAACTTATTGTCCGCACAATGGAGCTGTCGCCGGGTGCGATTTATGGGGGCGTCTGCGGCCTCCGCTCCAGGGAACACAATGGAGGTGGCGGTCATGGGATTGTCACTATACGGTAATAATGACCATTGTAGGACGGGACAAACATGGCGGATCAAAGCGGCCCGCCCGCCCCGCTAACACATTGTCACGGCGACTCCTGCTGTAATGTCTAAAGCGATTTAATGGGCGGCTGGGGTCCCCCATGAAGGACCCTCCCAACCAGAGCGTCACCATCGTCTTCCATGGACTATATCGCTGGTAAAATTAGTGCCGCACGTCAAAGTAGATCCGAGTCTTCTGCAAGTGTCGCTTTCAGGGGATCCCCTGCAGAAAATGATGCTCGTACATGATCCCTCTGCAAGCGAATAGAATGCGAATGACGCAGAAATACTGACACTCATTAAAGAAAAGCGAATTCGGGATAAACTGCTGCTAAAAGTGGCTCCAATGGTGCAGAATGCTTTCCATTATTTTGTGAAACCATCACTCCCAACATGCTATAAAGAGTTAACCTAGCCCAGGACCTAGATAAGGTAATACTTGTAGTCCTTTTTTGTAAAACTACAACTCTCAGCATGCTATACAGACTCAATCTAGCCCAGGCCCTAGAGAGGATGAGAGTTATATTCCCTAGTGTACACCTACTACTCCCAGAATGCTATACAGGCTCAATCTAGTCCTAGTCCCTTTTGTAAAACTACAACTCCCAGCATGCTATGAAGGGTTAACCTAGCCCAGGCCCTAGAAAGGTTAAGAGTTATACTCCTTTCTTTAAAACCATAACTCTCAACATGCTATACAGACGCAATCTAGTTCAGGACCTATGGAGGATGAGAGTTATATTCCCTTTTGTAAAACTACAACACCCAGCATGCTATGAGGTTAAACCTAGCCGAGGCTCTAGAGACAATGAGAGTTATATTCCCTTTTGTGAAATTACAGCTCCCAGTCTGTGGTGGAGGTTAAGCCTAGAAAGTACGCGACTTCGACTTCATTCTATAAAACTACAACTCCCAGCAGGCCATGAAGGCTCAATCTAGTCCAGGCGCTAGAGAGGATGAGAGTTATATTCCCTTTTGTAAACCTACAACTCTCAGCATGCTATACATACTCAGTCTAGCCCACACCCTAGAGAGGATGAGTTACGTTTCCTTTTATGAAACTGCAACTCCCAAGATGTTCTGGAGGTTAAACCTAGAAAGAGTCAATGAGAGTTATATTCCTTTTTGTAAAACTACAACTCCCAACATGCTATACAGACTCAATCTATTCCTGGTCCTAGAGAGGATGAGAGTTATATTCCCTTGTGTAAACCTACAACTCCCAGCATGCTATACAGGATCAATCTAGCTCAGGTCCTATGGAGGATGAGAGTTATATTCCTTTTTGTGAAACTACAACTCCCAGTATGCTGTAAGGACTCAGTATAGCCCAGACCCTAGAGAGAATAAGAGTTGTATTCCCTTTTGTGAAACTGCAGCTCCCAAGATGTTTTGGAGGTTAAACCTAGAAAGATTCAATGAGAGTTATATTCCTTTCTGTAAAACTACAACTCCCAGCATGCTATGAAGAGTAAATCTAACCGAGACTCTAGAGAGAATGAGAGTTATATTCCCATTTGAGAAATGACAACTCCCAGTCTGTTATGGAGGTTAAACCTAGAAAGGATGAGCGTTCTATTTCTCTCTGTAAAACTACAACTCCCAATATGCTATGAAGGCTCAATCTAGTCCAGGCGCTAGAGAGGATGAGAGTTTAAATTCCCTTTTATGAAACTGCAACTCCCAAGATGCTCTGGAGGTTAAACCTAGAAAGATTCAATGAGAGTTATATTCCTTTCTGTAAAACTACAACTCCCATCATGCTATACAGGATCAATCTAGCACAGGTCCTATGGAGGATGAGAGTGTTATTCCTTTTTGTAAAACTACAACTCCCAACATGCTATACAGCCTCAATCTAGCCCAGGTCCTATGGAGGACTAGGGTTATATTCCCTTTTGTAAACCTACAACTCCTAGCATGCTATACAGGATCAATCTAGCCCAGGTCCTATGGAGGATGAGAGTATGTATAGAATGATGGGAGTTGTAGGTTTACAAAAAGGAATAAGTCTAGCCCAGGTCCTATGGAGGATGAGAGTTATACTCCTTTTTGTAAAAACTACAACTCCCAGCATGCTGTACAGACTGTCTAGCCCAGACCCTAGAGAGGATGAGAATTATATTCCCTTTTGCAAACCTACAACTCTCAGCATGCTATACCGGATCAATCTAGCCCAGGTCCTATGGAGGATGAGAGTTATATTCCCTTTTGTGAAACTGCAACTCCCAGTCTGTTATATAGGCTAAACCTAGAAAGATTCAATGAGTTACTCCCATCATGCTCTACAGACTCGCAGATGATGAGAGTGGTATTCCCTGTGCTGATCTTGTGGCTTCCTCCAGGGGTGAGTACAGTCCTTGGCCTCTGGGGGCAGCAGTGAGTCCTGCACTGTTTAAATGGCCATCTATCTTTCTGACAGCTGGCACGCCCCCTGCAGGGGGAGGCCCCGTGACGTCACGACCGTGCTGATATAAGCGGGGGGTGCAGCAGCTGCAGGCAGTGGAGGCTCAGGCTCTTGTGCTGCTGTTGCTGGATCTGTGTATGTGGCTGGAGGATCTGTGAGCCCCGGGATCTAGTGGATCTGTACTGAGGCAGCAGGTAGGTGGCACTGGGGCTGCTGGCATATGCCTGGCACTGGCTGCAGACGACTGTGTTGTGCAACATTGCCATGTGCCAGGCTGTGCCATGTGCGGAGAGTGGGCAGGAGCCGGGCACACAAGTGGCGCTGTGCGAGGCTGCAGCTGGCAGGGGGAAAGTTCAGGGGGTGCACTTACTTTCTCTACGTGCTCGTCCCCTGTAGCCACAGAAGTGGAATGAAACAGATTCTATTGTATTACAGTGCAGGGTGTTATTATAATCTATAATGGGATCGGTTGTAATGCGATATAACAGACTGTGCTGTAATAAGCTCCTGTAATAGAACACACTGGACTGTAATACAATATAATAGTCCGGGCTGCAATACAGTATAATAAGCTGTACTGTAATACAAACTGGACTGTAATACAGTATAAACTGTACTGTAATATAAACTGGACTGTAATACAGTATAATAGTCTATGCTGTAATATAAACTGGACTGCAATACAGTATAATAGTCTATGCTTGGATATGTTTTGGTATGTAATCAGCAGGTTTTTACTACCCTTATATTACAGTATAGTTATTAATACTAAGATCTACATTTGCCATACATGGATGAAATTACGATTATGATAAACATACTGTAATATAAACTGGACTGTAATACAGTAAATGTCTACTGTAATAAAACTGACTGTAATCTTAAATCATGCTTAAATATAAACTGGACTGCAATACAGTATAAGCTGTACTGTAATATAAACTGGACTGTAATACAGTATAATAGTCTATGCTTGGATATGTTTTGGTATGTAATCAGCAGGTTTTTACTACCCTTATATTACAGTATAGTTTATTATACTACAGAGTCTACACTGCCATACACTGGACTGTAATACGATATGATAAACTATACTGTAATATAAACTGGACTGTAATACAGTATAATAAACTGGACTGTAATACGATATGATAAACTAGACTGTAATATAAACTGGACTGTAATACAGTATAATAGTCTGGAGTGGGATATGTTTTAGTGTGTAATCGGCAGGGTTTTTATTATAGTTTATTATACTACAGAGTCTATACTGTTATACACTGGACTGCAATACAGTATAATAAACTATACTCTAATAAGCTGGACTGTAATACAGTATAATAGTTCATAATGTGATATACTTATGTAATCTGTAGTAGAATAAACTATGCTGTAATAAGCTGGACTGTAATATAGTATCCTTCTAGGTTATATGTTTTATTATGTAATCGGCAGGGTTTTTTTTTTTTTTTTATAGTTATACTACAGAGTCTATACTGTTATACACTGGACTGCCATACACTATACTGTAATAAGCTGGACTGTATTACAGTATAATAGTTTACACTGATATACATATGTAATCTGTAGTAGAATAAACTGTACTGTAATATAATAAACTGGACTATAATACAGTATAATAGTCCACATTGTGATACAGTTTAATATACAGTCGGTACTATGATAAACTATACAGGACTGTAATAAACTGTTGAGATTATACTGTTATACACAGGACTTCAATGCAGTATAATAGTGTAATATCATACACTGGACTGTAATACAATGTAGACGTCTATACAGCAACATAGTGGACTGCAAATTATGATATTAGTCTGTATTGTGATATAGCTCAATATAGAATCTGTACTGTAATATACAGGACTGCAATATGTCTATACTATATTGTACTGTTCTGTAATATACTTTACTAGAATGTAATATTCACTATCCTATAATGCTGTACTGTAATATACTCTGCTGTAAGAGCATCTATAGTGAACACTACACAAATATAATATAGGAATATAAACATAGTAGTGTATACGGTACTATAATAGTCTGTAGTGTAATGCAACATAATAGTGTAAGCTGCAATATATGGACTTTATAGAATGCATCCTGCCATATTATAGTCTGTGCTATAAAGTAGTATCATATTAAATTGTACCGTAATACAGTATAATAGAAAATACTGCCATATAACTTGGTATTGTACTGTAATGTGTATATTCCCCAATGCACAGAGTTGCAATATGAAATAACTGTGCTCCTATTTAGGAAACGTGACTATACCGTCCTCTACCATAAAACAGTCCTAAAACATAACACCGTACTGACCTGCAATAATGTGATATGGGGTTAAACCCCAATGTAGAAGGATAGACCGTTCTGTAATCAACTATAGTGTGACTGACTGTAGTGTAATATAGTATTACAGACAACACTGCAATCGGCTATGTTGTAATGTGATTTAGACTAGTCTTTAACTATAGTGTTATGAATGTAGTGTAATATTGTATAATGGACTACACTGTAATGACTGTACCGTAATATAGTATCAGACAGCTGTAATATAGTTTAATAGACTATTCTGCAATCAACTACATTGTAATAAGGCTGTAGTGTCATTTAATAGACTGTACTGTAATCTCATATAAAAGACCACACTGTAATCAACTGTCACATGGCTAATGTTATATAGTATCAGACTAGTGTAACATAGTATAATAAAGTACACTGTAATCAACTATATTGTAATAGGTTGGTAGTGTAATATAGTATAATAGACTACACTGTAATAAGGCTGTAGTGTAATAGTATAATAGACTACACTGTAATCAGCTACATTGTAATAAGGCTGTAGTGTAATACAGTATAATGACTACACTATAATCAACCATTATAATATGACTGGAATATAGTATAATAGACTACACTGTAATAGGACTGTAGTGTAATATAGTATAATAGACTACACTGTAATCAGCCATATTATAATAGGACTGTAGTGTAATATAGTATAATAGACTACACTGTAATCATAAAAGGGTGATTTGTAATAAGGCCCTGTACGTGTAATATAGTAGTAAAAGATAATGACTACACTGTAATTTAATGCTGTAGTGTAATATATTGATACATAACTACACTTTTATTGTAATCAGCTACACTTGTATAAGGCTAAGTGTAATATAGTATAAAGACTACACTGTCAATCACTACATGTAATAAGGCTGTAGTGTAATACAGCACTACAACCTGTGACAACTAACTGAATAGTGTAATACAGCATAATGACTACACTATAGTCAACCATTATAATATGACTGGAGTATAGTATAATTAGACTACACTGTTATAGCACTGTAGTGTAATATAGTATAATAGACTACACTGTAATCAACTATGTTGTGATTTGGCTTGTGTAATAAAGTATTAGACTGTACTGTGTTGTATAATAGACAATACTGTAATAGTGTCTGTAGTGTAATAGATGCTCGTGTGACACTATCAGTGACTGTGCTGTAATAGACGTCACACACCTTATAATACAGCTCTACCATAACATCTACAGATGGAGCAGGATTCAGTTGTTGTGTAACTGCAGTCCCATGTAAAACCATCAGTAACACTATGAGCCACCATCCAGTGCCAAACTCTGCTCGACCCTCGCTGACCCAGTGAGAATTAGTTTGTCAGTTTGCAGGTTCTGCCTTCGGGAGCGGAGCACTACTACTCCCAGCATACTCCGGAGGGGAAAGCATGGGTGTGAGCAAAGGAATGTGGGGCGCAGGGCTGGCACTCTAATGGGGGGGCGGCTGCCAGGGAACATCCTACTTGGGTTTCAGCAGCAGCTGCGACTGTTTCAGCCTTTAGATTCTTTTGAGTCCTGGAGATAATGGGGGGGATTGTGCTGAATCCCAAACGGTTTAACCCCCGAGGCGCCGGCCGCTCGTCTAAGCTGTAAACAAAACTTTCCACTCACCGACAGCAAGCGGAGATCTCAGAACCTGAAGCCATTGGTGCCCATAGAAGGTTTCAGAGACCCCCTTTAACTTGAGAGGGAGGGAATGTGTCTGCCGGGTGCATGGATATCCATGAGGCTCCCTGTGGCACCAGATGGAGCAGCCTTTAGTGCCCCATTCATTTTGCAGGCCTGTAGCGGGCGTTTCCTTACCTTGGCATGTGTGGGCTGCAGAGCTTGCACTCTACCGGCATCCAGATTGTTCCTGTTAGCTCCATTATCTGCGTTTTGGGCCCTGAACATGTAAAGTTCCCCCTAATTTGAGCTGTTAAACTTTCGGCTTCCGACTCCTTTTTTTTTTTTTTTAACCCCTTCTGCTCTGCCAGCCCTTGCTTATCTGTTCCTGGCAAAGCTGGGTGACTGCCAGGAATATTCTGCTTTAGTAGACTCCTGAACAAATACATGCTCTTCAGTACTCTGGGAAAGCTGGGTATTACAAGCCACCCTTGGCTTTCCCAGTATATCTCTCCAGTTCTATCCCACATCAATCGCCAACTATTCCATGCAGGCCCCTAGGAAAGCTGGGTGATGGCCAGTAATATCACTCTGCTTTACTAGACTCCTGACCAAATGCATGCTCTTCAGTGCTCTGGGAAAGCTGGGTATTACAAGCCACCCTTGGCTTTCCCAGTATATCTCTCCAGTTCTATCCCACATCAATCGCCAGCTATTCCATGCAGGCTCCTAGGAAAGCTGGGTGATGGCCAGTAATATCGCTCTGCTTTACTAGACTCCTGAACAAATGCATGCTCTTCAGTACTCCGGGAAAGTTGGGTATTACAAGCCGCCCCTGGCTTTTCCAATATATCTGTCTAGTTCTACCCCACATTAGTCGCCAACTATTCCATACAGGCTCCTAGGAAAGCTGGGTGATGGCCAGTAATATCACTCTGCTTTACTAGACTCCTGACCAAATACATGCTCTTCAGTGCTCTGGGAACGCTGGATATTACAAGCCACCCTTGGCTTTCCCAGTAGATCTGTTTAGCTCTACCCCACATCAATTGCCAACTATTCCATGCAGGCTCCTAGGAAAGCTGGGTTATAGTGTGTAATATCTGCTTTACTAGACTCCTGAACAAATACATGCTCTTCAGTACTCTGGGAAAGCTGGGTATTATAAGCCACCCTTGGCTTTCGCAGTACATCTGTCCAGATCTACTCCACATCAGTCGGCAACTATTCCATGCAGGCTCCCAGGAAAGCTGGGTGACGTCCTCTGTGGGAGCCAGGACAGCTATGTTTGTCACCCAGCTTTCCCAGATTCAGATAGAAGTACAGCGGGGGTTCGTATATGTTCAGGGAATACCGCTGTAGGGTGAGGGCATTTGGAGCTGCAGGTAAGACCTTTGCCCCGGGTTAATTGGCGCCTCGCCCGCCGTTGTAAAACTCCCTTAATCTTCCCATTTTCGGGGTTTCTCTGTGTCCCCCGGGGCGGAGGAGCCGGGATTTACAGGGTAATTAGCACCGGATTTGATAACCTAATGTAAGCGTATGAAAGGAAAGCCTGCGCCGCGCCGGGGGCTGGTGCCAGGTATGCCCGTGTTCTGGGGAGCAGAGTAGTGCTTGGCGCTTAAAGGGCAACTCCACTCTAGATACATTGCTTTATTAGTTTATTACGCTAGATCTGTGGGCGGCGAGATTGAGCGTCCCGAATCTTCAGGGGTCCATAGAGGATAAAGTTAGGAGGAATCCCCCTTTATATTTTACTATATAAACTTAAAGGGGGGACCCAGTGCGCCCAAGTTCTGAGTGCGCACCATATGGCGGTGAAGCACAGGCTCTTTATATCAATCTCCATGTTGACATCAGTCCGGGTCCCCGAATATCGATGCCCTCTTCTTTAACCCTTTAAGCACCAATGTGTATTTAGGAATGAGGGATTCGGGGGATCGCATTGTTAACGGTGACTTGCTTTGGCAAAGTCTAAAAACCTCTGATCTGTTCTTAGGAAAGCTGGATGAGCACAGGTAGGGTTTCTTCTGTCCCACATCCCACTGGTGGTCACCCAGGTTTTCCAGAATATGTTGTGTTATGCAGGCAGATTGGCTGTTCAGGGCTCTAGGAAAGCTGGGTGCCCAACAGTATAGATTACACGTTTAACTTGCTGTCATTTGTTATCTGTTCCTGGGAAAGCTGGGTGCTGACCAGTATAGATTGTTATACATTTGACTTGCTGTTCTGTTCCTGGGAAAGCTGGGTGACCAACAGTATAGATTATGTTAACAAAAGGACAGCAAGTCAAATGTGTGTCTGTTCCTGGGAAAGCTGGATGAGCACCAGTATAATTTTACACATCTGACTTGCTGTCATTTGCTATCTGTTCCTGGGAAAGCTGGGTGAGCACCAGTATGGCTTCTGTTGCATCCCACACTGGTTCCCACCCAGCTTTGCCAGATCCCTGGACATCAACTATATCTAGTTATACAGACTTGGTATGTTGCACACCTAAGCAGATTTGCCATTTAGGATTCTAGGAAAGCTGGGTGATGACCAGTATAGATTATGTTACACATTTGACTTGCTGTTATCTGTTCCTAGGGAAGCTGGGTGGCCACCAGTATAACTTATGTTAACAAAAGGACAGCAAATCAAATGTGTATCTGTTCCTGGGAAAGCTGGGTGATGACTAGTATAGATTGTTACACATGCAACTTGCTGTCAGCTTTTCCTGGGAAAGTTGGGTGACCACTAGTATAGATAGTTACACATTTGACTTGCTGTTCTGTTCCTGGGAAAGCTGGGTGACCACCAGTATAGATTATGTTAACAAAAGGACAGCAAGTCAAATGTGTGTCTGTTCCTGGGAAAGCTGGGTGATGACTAGTATCGATTGTTACACATATGGCTTGCTGTTATCTATTCCTGGGAAGGCTGGTTAAGTACCAGTATAGCTTCTGTTACCCATCCCACTGGTTGTCACCCAGCTTTTCCAGACCCCTGAACATTAAATATGTCCAGTTATTTCGCCACGATATTGCACTGGCAGATTTGCCATTCAGGGTTCCAGGAAGGTTGCTGAACCACCGCAGGTATAAATAATACCGCCATATAACGCACATACGGTAGTAGAGCTGGAGAGCAGAAAGCCACCAACTATTTGTCTTCTGCAAAAACTAAACATGTTCTTGCACCTGGGTGGGGCCCCCTCAGCCTCTGGGCCCCAAAACAGCCGCTATGGCTATAATTATGCCCACGCACCTCCGGTAAAGCTTAGGTTTCACATCCCAGACTAGTTATCACCCAGCTTTTCCAGACCCCTGACCATCAGTTATGTCTAGTTACACAGACCTGACAGTGCACAGTCAAATTTGCCGTTCAGGGTTCCAGGATAGCTGGGTCGCAGCAAATTATAAATGACCACTTGTCTGTCTGTCCAGGCTACCCTGTGTGGACTCCTTCTTTTCCCTGTGTGGACTCCTTCTTTTCCCTGTGTGGACTCCTTCTTTTCCGTGCCTGGGTATTCAAGGATTATAATCTCCGTTACCACCGTTAGGAAAGCAAGGCCGTAATCTACCCGCCAGCCGCCATCTTGGTTATAACGTTCTGCGCACTGTCCCTTTAATTGGACGACCCACTTCCTTGCTGTGTAATACGGTACAGAGAGCTGCCTGCAAATTGGATAGATATGTCTCTCCTCCTGGCAGACACTGTAGTAGTATAATACCGCCTAATTCGTTGCAGCCCCCGGCTGTAGTAGTGCTGGGCCCCGTGCTGGATTATGTTACACTGTAATATGCAGGGTAGAATAGTTTTGGGAGCCACGGGGTTAATGTCCATTATAACGGGGCGCATTAAAAGCCTGGAAGTGTCCTGGCCAGTCTGGGGGGGTCTAATACTAATGCACTGGGGGCGACAGGGGCTGCGCGGTGGCGGTGAAAGGGTGCGGGCTGCAGGCAGTAGGAGTTGCGGGGTGATTAGCTGCACTCTCGGGGGACGGCTGTGTAATAAGCTATTTTCTGGTGCTTGAGCAAAGTGCTTCTTTCAATCACTTAGGTCTCTGCAGCTGCCACGCGCCAGCGCCAGCCGTGCCGCTTCTCACCCGCCGTCTCCTCCTCTGTTACAGGACCAGGGATGGTGAACAACCGGACGTCCGAAGCCACCACCACGGCGGTCAGCAGCAACGGGAGCCCCCCCAAAGCCTGCGCCGGCTGCGGGGGCAAGATCGCCGACCGCTTCCTCCTCTACTCCATGGACCGCTCCGGGCACACCCGGTGCCTCAAGTGCTCCTGCTGCCAGGCTCAGCTGGGGGAGATTGGCACCTCGTGTTACACAAAGAGCGGCATGATCCTGTGCCGGAACGACTACATCCGGTAAGTGCGTCGCCCACGCACCCCAATGCGTCTGGCAGGGGCCCCCGTAGTCCTACAGTGGTGGTGTCGCCATGTTCCCAATTCCTATGGCTGCAGATCCCTGAGCGATTTCTAGAAAGCTGAGTTGCCTCCACCATGGCCGCCATTATACCGACGCTTTCCCAGAGCCCTAAATTAGCAGGATACTCCGCTCTGTTGTGGTACATCCCTATTCCTAACTTTCCAGTCAGGAGTCTTGGAATAATGGGTTATATCTAATATAACTTCCATTACTGATCCCACATGGCCTGTAACCCGGCTTTCCCAGAGCCCTGAATGATCCAACTACTTAATTTTGCTGAGATCTATTCTCCTCTTCTAGCTTTCCATTCAGGAGTCTTGGAAGTCATATTAGATATAACCCATTATTCTATTACTGATCCCACATGGTATGTAACCCAGCTTTCCCAGAGCCCTGAATGAGCAGGATACTCCGCTCTGTTGTGGTATATCCCTATTCCTAACTTTCCATTCATGAGTCTTGGAATAATGGGTTATATCTAATATGACTTCCATTACTGATCCCACATGGCCTGTAACCCAGCTTTCCCAGAGCCCTGAATGAGCAGGATACTCCGCTCTGTTGTGGTATATCCCTATTCCTAACTTTCCATTCACAAATCTAGGAATAATGGAAGTCATATTAGATATAACCCATTACTGATCCCACATGGCGTGTAACCCAGCTTTCCCCAGAGCCCTGCATGATTAATGAACCTTGTTCTGTAGTGATACTTCCTTGACTGTTGAATTGTCATTCAGAAGTCTTGGAAAGCAGGATTCCAACCAATAAGACGAAAGTCAATGCTTCCACCAGGATAGTCACCCAGCTTTCCCAGAGCCCTGAACGATCAGTATACTTTATTCTGCTGGGATCTATACTCCTCTCCTAACTTTACGTTCAGAAGTCTTGGAAAGCAGGATGCCAACCAATAAGACGAAAGTCACTACTGCCACCAAGCTTTCCCAGAATCCTGAACGTACTCTAATCCTGACTTTCCATATAGGAGTCTTGCAATGATAGGGTATAATAATATGATTTCCATTACTGATCCCACGTGTAACCCAGCTTTCCCAGAGCCCTGCATGATTAATGAACCTTGTTATGTAGTGATACTTCCTTGACTGTTGAATTGTCATTCAGAAGTCTTGGAAAGCAGGATGCCAACCAATAAGACGAAAGTCAATGCTTCCACCAGGATAGTGACCAGGCTTTCCCAGAGCCCTGAACGATCAGTATACTTTATTCTGCTGGGATCTATACTCCTCTTCTAACTTTACGTTCAGGAGTCTTGGAAAGCAGGAAGCAAATCAATATGGGTGAAATCACAGCTTCCATCAGGATTGTCACTCAGCTTTCCCAGAATCCTGAACATCCTCTACTCCTGACTTTCCATTCAGGAGTCTTGAAATTGTGGGATATAATGGTGATTGATCGCACGTATAACCCAGCTTTCCCAGAGTCCTGAGTGATTACTGCACCTTGTTCTTTAGTGCTATTTCCTCGATACCTAAATGCCGTTTACAGGTCTTGGAAAGCAGGATGTCAACCGATCCCATTACAACTGGTTTCCTTTGTATTTATATGGCTGTGCACTATGATATCCTGCTTTCCAACATAAGTGTGATCATAACATACAGCCATATAAATACAAAGGAAACCAGCTGTAATGGGATCGGTTGACATCCTTCCTTCTAAGACTTCTGATAGGCGTCAAGGAAATATCACTACAGAACAAGGTGCATTAATCACTCGGGACTCTGGGAAAGCTGGGTTACACATGGCGTCAGTAATGGAAATTATATTATCATAACCCATCATTCCAAGACTCCTGAATGAAAAGTTAAGGATATAGGATCCTAAGGGCTCTGGGAAAGTTGGGTTACACGTGGGATCAGTAATGGAAGTCCTATTATAACCCATCATGCATGAAAAGTTAAGAATATAGAATCTAAAAGCTCTGGGAAAGCTGGGTGACCATTCTGGTAGAAGCGGTATTAGTCTTTTTTTTTTTTTTTTTTTTTTTTTGTGTCCTGCTGACCAACACTCCTGAATGGAACATTAGGAGTAGAGGACGAATCACAGCAGAATAAAGTATATTGAATGTTCAGGAATCTGGGAAAGCTGGGTTGTAAGTCTTGTGAAAACAAGGATTTTAATCATATTGACTCTCCTCATTCTTTCCAAGACTCCTGAATGGAATATTATGAATAAAGGACGTATCACAGCAGAATAAAGTATATTGAATGCTCAGGAATCTGGGAAAGCTGGGTGATCATTCTTGTGAATCTCATCGTGCTTTCTAAGACTTCTGAAATTTGTCAACATAAGGGCTGAGAATCAATCAGTAAAATCATTGTTTTCACAAGAATTATCACCCAGCTTTCCCAATGTCCTGAACATTCAGAATACTTTATTCTGTCGTGATCCGTCCGTCTGCTCCTAATCTTCCATTCAGGAGTCTTGGAAAGCAGGACTCCAACCAAAGACTAATAACACTGCTTCCACTAGGATTGTCACCCAGCTTTCCCAGAGTCCTGAACATCCTCTATTCTTAACTTTTCATTCAGGAGTCTTTGAATGATTGGTTATAATAATAAAACATCCATTAGTGAACTAATGTGCAACCCAGCTTTCCCAGAGTCCTGAGTGATTAATGCACCTTGTTCTGTGATGATACTTTCTTGACTGCTGCATTCCATCCTCAAGCCTTGGAAAGCAGGATGCCAACCAATATGGCGACTATTACTGCTCCTGCTCCATCCCCTATTACTGAATCGTTGCATAGCTCGCTAACCTAACGTTCTGGAATTCAGAAAAGCTGGGTGACATCAAATATGCTCTTCGCAGTGGTTCCCAGAATATTCATCTGCTTTTCTAGACCTGCTGATTTAAAACCAACACCGTGCTACATCCCAAACCGCAGAGCCAGGCTGATTCACTGTTCAGGAATCTGGGAAAGTTGGGTGACAACCCCTGGGTTGGCTGTAATGTGGAATAGTGTAGACTTGGACTAATGTACCTAGATGTTAGGGGTTAATATGGCGGAGTGCGGCATTGTGGGTAAAAGGATGGGCAGAGGGTCCGTCTTGTGTGGGTGAGAATGTATTTGGGGAGGAATGCACCTCGCCCCACACTTCCTATACTGCCCCACAGCTTTTGTATACACACCCCAAACAACAAAAATTTTATTAGAGCTGCTGTTGGGGCTCTTTGGGACAGCTGGTAATAAGTTGGTGCCCCCTCCTAATGATAGGCTGCAGGGTAGATTCTGAATAGTCCGAGCTGTATCTGGATGGGGTGTCCAAGGTTATTCCTTGGTTATATCTGATTGTGGGAAAGCTGGGTGAAGACCAATATGGCCGCCGTGACCGCTCTCCTAGAAATCCTGTTCCTTCAGGACTGCATAGCTAGATAACTGTGCCATTCAGATGCCCAGGGAAGAGGCGTTGAGAGCAGTATGGCTCCCATAGGGATCCCTCAGTCTGCCTAATTTTGCATAGTCTTCTCTTAGTTATGTTTCACATTCTGTTTCTAGGAAAGCTGGGTGACCAACACTATGCCCATTGTTATATGGCAATATACTGTGATCATCCTTATGTTGTCATATTGGCCCTTCAGGAGTCTGGGAAAGCTGGTTTACCAACACTATGCCCATCTTTGTTATATGGCAGTATACTGTGATCTGTGTTGCCATATTAGCCCTTCAGGTGTCTGGGAAAGCTGGGTGAACAAAATTATGCCCATCTTCGTTATATGGCAGTATACTGTGATCATCTTCATTGCCATATTAGCCATTCAGGAGTCTTGGAAAGCTGGGTGACCAACACTATGCCCATCTTCGTTTTATGGTAATATACTGTGATTATCCGTACGTTGCCATATTGGCCATTCAGGTGTCTGGGAAAGCTGGGTGACCAACACTATAACCAACACTTCCTTCCATTTCCAGCTTCGTTGTTTGGCCCCATACTTTCATCACCCGTGCATCGTCATATAGGCCCCCTAGGAGTCTTGGCAGCCGTATAGGTTGCCATTCAGCTTTCCATTACCGGGGGGTCACACCCAGCTTTCCCAAACTCTCAAGTGACCAAATTAAATCTGACTTACATTTCTAGTCAGTGACTTTAAAAAAAAACAAAAAAAAAAAACTGGTTGGGCAGCCCTATCCCTGTTCGCCTAAGTAGTAGAAATTGTAGAATTTTATTTTTGTTGTGGAGGCGGAAGAGGGGTAATATTTTGGGTCTGTGGCCGCATGGGGGTAGAAATTAATTTCATATACTCTGCTGTTCGCTTACTTTGTTGTGCAACCGAGTCCCAGACCCTGTTATAAGCCCCCCCCCCCCCCCCACCCCCCCACCTCCTCCCGACTCGGTCGCATCAACACAAAGGGTCTTTGGATATTAATTCTCAAACGAGCCTTGTGACCCCCGACTCGCCCCCCTCCTCCCCTCGGCTCCCACTTGGCAGGTGAAGTTCCCTGTTGGCAATATTGAAACATATGTCATCAATTAAGCACCTGTTATTTTCTATTAAGTTCAATTCCGTTCCTCACCGGGAGGGCTCACAAACCTCCAAAATTATCAGCTCCCCCCCCCCCCCCCCCAAAGCTGAGCGCATTAACACTTTCTGCGCCGGACCCAACCCACGATTTCACCTTGCTCCCCCCTGCAGAATCCACGTCGGCTCTAATCTCCGTAAATGTTGTCGCTACCATCGCCAAAACCCAAATTTCCTTGGGGGAAGAATACAAGGGGTTCAGTACTAATGCCCGCCTCATGGGTAGAATACTTTGCTGAGGGCACATAGATTGGCGTAAGCTAAATAGATGTGATTTAATATGGTTATAAACTACATGTGTGTGGCTTTAAAGGGGTGCTCCACTTTTGGGCAACTTGGATGTAAAGGTCTTTAGTACAGAATATTTTGGTGTCATTGCCCTTGGGGTGCATGATGGGAACTGGCTAAAGGTGCCAGAACCTCTTTTTAGGTGGACCGCGGTTGGTGGCCAATTGTAGCAGGATCAGTCTTATCATAATGATGATGTTGCCCCTGACTCAACCACATAAGTGCCTCCCATATCCTTCAAGGGATTCTCCACTTCTTTTTCTAAAACATTACATTTCGGTGGCTACAACGTTGGAGAGCTACAGTATCTTTCCTGCTCATGACAACCAAGCCTCCGTCCTGTCCGTCCGCGCTGCCCCGTTGCTATGCGGCCTCTGTCTTGTCCGTCCGCACTGCCCCGTTGCTACGCAGCCTCCGTCCTGTCCGTCCGCACTGCCCCGTTGCTATGCGGCCTCTGTCTTGTCCGTCCGCGCTGCCCCGTTGCTATGCGGCCTCTGTCCTGTCTGCACTGCCCCGTTGCGGTGGTGGGGGGGACTCCGTCCTGTCTGCGCTGCCCTGTTGCGGGGGTGCGGGTGGGGACTCGTCCTGTCTGCGCTGGCCCCGTTGCGGGGGGGGGGGGGCGACTCCGTCCTGTCTGCGCTGCCCCGTTGCTGGGGCGGCTACGTCCGTCCGTCCGCGCTGCCCCGTTGCTGGGGGCCTCCGTCCTGGTCGTCCGCGCTGCCCCGTTGCTGGGCGGCCTCCGTCCTGTCCGTCCGCGCTGCCCCGTTGCTGGGCGGCCTCCGTCCTGTCCGTCCGCGCTGCCCCTTTGCTCGTCGGCCTCAGTCCTGTCCGTCCGCGCTGCCCCGTTGCTGGGCGGCCTCCGTCCTGTCCGTCCGCGCTGCCCCGTTGCTGGGCGGCCTCCGTCCTGTCCGTCGCGCTGCCCCCGTTAGCTGGCGGCCTCCGGCCTGTCCGTCCGCGCTGCCCCGTTGCTCGGCGGCCGCCGTCCTGCCCCTCCGCGCTGCCCCGTTGCTCGGGGGCCTCCGGCCTGTCCGTCCGCGCTGCCCCGTTGCTAGGCGGCCTCCGGCCTGTCCGTCCGCGCTGCCCCGTTGCTATGCGGCCTCCGGCCTGTCCGTCCGCGCTGCCCCGTTGCTGGGCCCTCCGGCCTGTCCGTCCGCGCTGCCCCGTTGCTAGGCGGCCTCTGTCCTGTCGCCAGGGAAGATAATTAAATGCTTATTTCAATAAGCTTTATTTAAACATGACAGTAAATGAGGATCTGATGAGGATTGCGTTCCCCCTCCCTCCGTCATCCTTTCCAGACCCCCGCCTCTCCACCCGCACTCCCCCCTCCTCGACGCTTAAATTACTGTTTAAATTAAGATCGAAAATTCATTACGCGAGGCCTTTTATTAGATTGGACGGCACTTTGGCGGCTGCACTAGGACTGTGTCAAAGAGCCAGAGAACAGGATATTAAAGGCAAACTCGCATCAATTACACGGGCGATTCAGACGAGATCTTCAAGGAGATGGAGGGAAAACATTTAATAAAGGAGACGCTCATTTAATAGCCGCCCCCTCCCTAGAACGATGCTGTGTACACTTCATTCCACTCTGTTTGCTGGGATGGGGGCCTCCTATAGGATTTGGTGCACCCCCCCCCCCCCTTCTAATATCCTAAACAATCAGTTAATATAAAGCTTTGATTTTAGTGCTTATCTGTGTCAGGGAAAGCTGTGTGGGCCAGCACTACTGCACCCATAGAGGCTCACTCCTAAATGAGGACAGTACCCATTTATATATTTATACTCCCCCCGGATTTACTGCATAACCAGACCTGTCAATCAGGAGCCTCCGGTGACAACCAATATGGCTGCTTCGAGGAGCTGGCACCCGCTTTTATCTTCTTCTTCGTATCTGCCTGTTTGTGCTTTTAAATGGAGGAAGGGGCAGATACTAAGAGATTTGCCACTCAGGGGTCCGGAAAAGTTGGTTGATTTTACATTATAGGAGATGTGTAGGCTGCCAGATTGTCACCCAGCTTTCCAACAAACAGATGTAGCTTGGCCACCGTGTAGAATTTTGTGATACATGGTTAGAAGAGGAATGTTCTAATATATAGTGATACAGAACGTGTGAGGTGGTATTACTGTATTCGATTGTTATAGTTCTGTATATTATAGCATTATAATATCACATACGGTAGTACTGTATGTATCATTATATTACATTATAGTACTATATCTTCAAACAATGTGAGACAGTACTATAATATAGTAAAATGTTACATTATAGTGCTGTATAATAGTGTTAACATATTATAGTACTGTATATTATAGCACATATATGTATATGTACATATACTGTACTATAATAACATTATAGTGCTGTGTATTATAGCACATATTGTGATATACTGTACTATTATATAATACATCATAGTGCGGTGTATCACCTGTAATATGAATATTACTTTATAGTACTGTGTGTTATAGTGATACATAGAGCTGTAATGTAACATTATAGAACTGTCCATCACATTATAATACATGTTAAAATATACAGGACTATAATATGTTATATCATAGTATTGTATGTTATAATACTATATAGGATAGTACTTTATATTCTATTATAGTATAGTACTGTAACGAACATAGTACTATGTATGTATTATAATGGTACTGTAATGTTACTTTATAATACCGTTCTTTTACATTCGATTACAGTTCTGTATTTAACATACTATTACATTATGTTAAATATGATGTCGTTGTCACATTTTAGTACTGTATATTATAACGTAGTATAATATAAAGTTATAATGTACAGTACTATTCTAGTGTACTGTATATTATATTACAGTATAGGACTGTATGTAGCCTTTTCTCATTATAGTATGATCTATACCATTATATTATAGTACTGTATCTAACATTAGATTATAATGTGATACACAGTACAGTAATATGGTACCACATTATAATAGTATATCTAACATTGTATATTATAACGTGATATATGGTATTATTATATGCTACCACATTATAGTCCTATATGTTCTATCCCATTATCTTACAGTTCTGTATATAACACTATTATGTTCTAAAATGACCTCCCATAGCAGAATAGTGTGTGTATATGTGTGTAATAAAAATATATATATATATATATATATATATATACACTCACAAAAAAAAACTCGACTGTAGATTTCATATCTTTTACTTTGCTTAATTTCGTTTTGCCCCATCTAGATACAGCAGGGCCTATATCATCTGGGGTTGGGGCACACTTGCACCTACACATTGGGCCCTAATCTGCGGGGCGCCCGGCGGAGATGTAGAAGGTGACGGTTTCCTCCATCGTTGCTGTACTTAGCGGCAGTTTTGCTGCGTCCTGTGCGAGGCGTCACCCTGTGGTTAATGTATCGTGATGTATGGGGCTTCTGATGTTGCCTTTTCCTCATAGATCGGGACGTTTATGCGCCTCCCGGGACTCGCATTTCATAGTCTGAAGGTCTCGGCAATTAATTTGTATTTCTGCTGCAGGGAGTGTGAGATTACGCTGCAATCAGGCAGGATTAATCGATACGCTCATCTAATCTAAAAGCCGCATCACCTCTGCGGCTGCTGTCAATAAGAGACGCGAGGAAGGGAAGGCCGCTCATCCAGATACATCACCGAGGTGTATGAAGGGCCCACGGAGGTGGAACTACAAGTCTCATCCTGCACAGGGTCCTTGCCTCTGCTGTCCCTTGCACCCCACTGCAACTTTAATGTTACCTAAAGTCAGTCATTGAACGTTAATAGTAATACTTTTTTTTTTTTTCTGGCCGGGCATGCTGAGGCTGGTAGTGCGCGATTGTATTTTACCAGGATGCAATAGTGAGATCGGTGTTGCGTGGATACCGCAAGATTTGCGCAGTAAAGTGTATTTGACGATCCATGTTGTCAGTTTGGGTATTTAACAGGAGTCTGGCATGTAGAGTATCTCGGACCCTAAGTGCATCTTATAGAAGTCCCCTGTAAATCCCAAAGAGGGGTCTAGAAGTGTAAGGAGCACCTTGAGGCCCCCCAGGTCGGGGTATGTAAGATGCGGCGCTCCTGTGCATCTCTCTGGTCTGTCTGTGGTCACCCAGAGTTTATCTGAATATCTAAGGTTTATCTCCATGACCCAGAAGTTTCTGGATATCCCTAAGGTCTGTCAGAATCCGTGACCTGTGTCCATTATAAAGTCTCTGGTTTTCCTTGTGGTTTATCTGGGTGTTGTATGTAGGAGATATCTGGGTCTTTAAAATCTAGCTTTATTGCAGTGTAACCTGGAATCTAAGGTGTATCCTCTGTGAGATGTCTCAAGACACCCCTTGTAGTGCATCTGGGTATTTGGCCCCCTGTTGTAGTGTATCTGGGTATATAGTGGGTATCTGGACATCCTCTGTAGTGTATCCAGGAGGTCTCTGGGTACCTCATGTTCTGTATCTAGGGGGTCTCTGGACACCCCTGTAGTGTAGCCGGGTATAAAAGGGTTCTCTGGGCCCCCTGTAGTGTATCTGGGTATCTTGGAGGTTTCTGGGCACCCCTATAGTGTTTCTTGGAGGTCTCTGGTCACCCCTGCACTGTATCTGGATGGTCTCTGGGCATACCTGTAGTGTATCTGGGTATCTAGGGGGGGTCTCTGGGCTCCCCTGTAGTGTTTATGGGTATCTAGGGGGGGTCTCTGGGCACCCATGTAGTGTTTATGGGTATTTAGAGGTTCTCAAAGCACCTCTGTAGTGTATCTGGGCATGTAGTGGGTCTCTGGGCACTTCCTGTAGTGTATCTGGGTATCTAGGAGGTCTTTGAGCCCCCTGTAGTGTATCTGGGCATGTAGTGAGTCTCTGGGCACCCACGTATTGTATCTGGGCATGTGGTGGGTCTCTGGGCACCTCCTATAGTGTATCTGGGTGTGTAGTGAGTCTCTGGGCACCTCCTGTAGTGTATCCGGGTATCTAGGAGGTATCTGGTCCTCCTGTAGTGTATATGGGTATCTAGGAGGTCTTTGACCCCCCTGTAGTGTATCTGGGTGAGTAGTGGGTCTCTGGGCACCTCCTGTAGTGTATCTGGGTGTCTAGGAGGTATCTGGTCCCCCTGTAGTGTATCTGGGTATCTAGGGGGATCTCTGGGCACCTCCTGTAGTGTATCTGGGTGTGTAGTGGATCTCTGGGCACCTCCTGTAGTGTATCTGGGTATCTAGGGGGATATCTGGGCACCTCCTGTAGTGTATCTGGGTTTCTAGGGGATCTCTGGGCACCTCCTGTAGTGTATCTGGGTGTGTAGTGGATCTCTGGGCACCTCCTGCAGTGTATCTGGGTATCTAGGGGGGTCTCTGGGCACCTCCTGTAGTGTATCTGGGTGTGTAGTGGGTCTCTGGACACCCCTGTAGTGTATCTGGGTGTGTAGTGGGTCTCTGGGCACCTCCTGTAGTGCATCTGGGTGTCTAGGAGGTATCTGGTCACTCCTGTAGTGTATCTGGGTATCTCGGAGGTCTTTGACCCCCCTGTAGTGTATCTGGGTGTGAGGGTCTCTGGCCACCTCCTGTAGTGTATCTGGGTGTGTAGTGGGTCTCTGGGCACCTCCTGTAGTGTATCTGGGTATCTAGGAGGTATCTGGTCCCCCTGTAGTGTATCTGGGTATCTAGGAGGTCTTTTACCACACTATAGTGTATCTGGGTGAGTAGTGGGTCTCTGGGCACCTCCTGTAGTGTATCTGGGTGTCTAGGGGGATCTCTGGACACCTCCTGTAGTGGGTCTCTGGGCACCTCCTGTAGTGTATCCGGGTATCTAGGAGGTATCTGGTCCCCCTGTAGTGTATCTGGGTATCTAGGGGGATCTCTGGAAACCTCCTGTAGTGTAGCTAGGTGTGTAGTGGATCTCTGGGCACCTCCTGTAGTATCTCTGGGTATCTAGGGGGATCTCTGGGAAATCCTGTATTTATCCTGGGTATCAGGAGGTATCTGGTCCCCCTGTAGTGTAGTCTGGTTAAATCTAGGGGGATCTTGGACACTCCGTGTTGTGTATTTATGTGTTTAGTGGTTCTCTGGGCACCTCCTGTAGTATATCTGGGTATCTTGGGGGATCTCTGGGCACCTCCTGTAGTGTATCTGGGGGGATCTCTGGGCACCTCCTGTAGTGTATCTGGGTATCTGGGGGGATCTCTGGGCACCTCCTGTAGTGTATCTGGGTATCTAGGGGGATCTCTGGTCCCCCTGTAGTGTATCTGGGTATCTAGGGGGATCTCTGGACACCTCCTGTAGTGTATCTAGGTGTGTAGTGGATCTCTGGGCACCTCCTGTAGTATATCTGGGTATCTAGGGGGATCTCTGGACACCTCCTGTAGTGTATCTAGGTGTGTAGTGGATATCTGGTCACCTCCTCTAGTATATCTGGGTATCTAGGGGGATCTCTGGGCACCTCCTGTAGTGTATCTGGGTGTGTAGTGGGTCTCTGGGCACCGTATCGTCCAGCGCCGCGCTGATCTATGTTATGTAACGGTGATATGTAAATAGATAATTTACAGCCTAACGAGTGGGATCCGAGTCCAGTAATGGCTCCAGCCCATGTAAAATTAATGCTGCTAAAATTACCCTTTAAATCACATCCAGTGATTGCTTCTGCCTGTGTGTGATGAATTAAAATGGCTGCCAGCGTGTGATGGATACGCAGATCAATAGGATTGTGGTGTCGGTGTATGGAGTCCTGTAGGTAATGACGCTTGTGTCTCTCTGCGGCAGGTTATTCGGGAGCAGCGGGGCGTGCAGCGCATGTGGCCAGTCCATCCCGGCCAGCGAAATGGTGATGCGGGCACAAGGCAGCGTATATCATCTGAAGGTAAGACCCTCGCCCCCGCTCATACCCATGTGCGTCTATATCCTCTCCAGACTGATCTACCCTTAAAGGTTCATCCCACCTCTTATGGGGATCCTGAAGATGTCCTAGGAGGAACTTCCCCTTTAAGAGACACCTTGATTGATGAGAGGGCGGCTGTGAGTGACTTTTGTCTCCGTTTTTTCGGCAGTGCTTCACCTGTGCCACGTGTAGAAACAGACTGGTACCGGGAGACCGATTCCACTACGTGAACGGCACCATCTTCTGCGAACACGACCGGCCCTCGGGTCTCCTCAACGGACACTTAAATCCTCTTCAGAATAACCCCCCTTCAGAGTAGCCCGATGCTGCCTGACCAGAAAGTAAGTGTTAGCTCTGTGGCCAAGGCTGGTTTAATAATAATAATCTTTATTATTTTTGTTTAGCTTAATACATGATTTTATACTCCACACACATCCAAAGCTGCATTTGGAATTCTGTAATTGGCGATCATTACATCCTCTATTATACTCCATTTACACAATGCTGTCAGCACCAGAGTCCCACAACCTCAGTCTGTGTCACTCCTTATACCCTAGTCACATCCAAAGCTGTATTCAGAGACCGAGGTTGTGTGGTCCTGGTGTGGACAGCAGTGTGTGAGTGGAGTATAATATGTGATATAATGATAGCCAATGGCAAAATTACAAATGCAGCTTTCGTTGCAGCTGGAGTAAGACTGAAGGCTATGCAGGATGTAAGCCAACAGCATGGCTAAAATGTGGTCATTCCTTATCCTTCTAGTCACGTCCAAAGCTGCATTCAAAATGTTAGCCTAGCTGTTAGCTTACAGGCTGCATAACACTCAGTGTTACTCTAGTCACATCCAAAGCTGCATTTGTAATTTTTGCCATTGGCTCTTATCAGATCATATATTATACTCCATTCACTCTGCTGTCCACACTGGGACCTCGGTCTCTGAATGCAGCTTTGGATGTGACTAGAAGATAAGGAATGACAAAGTTTTAGTCATGCTGTTAGCTCACATCCTGCATAGCCTGAAGTCTTACTCACTCCAGTTACATCCAAAGCTGCATTTGCTATTGGCTATCATTAGATCATATACTATACTCTACACATTGCTGTCCACATCGGGACCACATAATCTCGGTCTCTGTCATTACTTATACTCTAGTCACATTCAAAGCTGTATTCAGAGACAGAGGTTCTGTGGACAGCAGTGTGTAAATGGAGTAGAATATAGGAACTGATGTTAGCCAATGGCAAAATTACAAATGCAGCTTTGGATGCAACTGGAGTAAGACTGTAAGCTAACAGCCTAGATAAAACTTTGTCTTCTAGTCACATCCAAAGCTGTATTCAAAGTTTTATCTAGGCTTTTAGCTTACATTCTGCATAGCTTTCAGTCTTACTCCAGTTGCATCCAAAGCTGCATTTGTTATATTGCCATCGGCTGTCCTCAGATCATATATTATACTCCACTCACACACTGCTGTCCACACCGGCACCACACAACCTCAGTCTCTGAATGCAGCTTTGGATGTGACTAGAAGATAAGGCATGATAAAGTTTTAGCCACACTGTTAGCTTACATCCTGCATAGCCTTCAGTCTTTACTCCAGTTGCATCCAAAGCTGCATAATATTATATAACTCTTTCCCTGTTGTCTTGCATTGTGGGAGATGTAGTGTTCATTTCTCCCCCATTAAATACAGGTATACAGCTACATCTTCCAGAATGCCATGCAGCAGAGCTCCATACATTTTATTGCCCCTCTTCTGTTGATTATTTAATTCTCTGCTGTATTGCATTGTGGGAGATGTTGTAATTATAATTTCTTCATTTGATAAAGCAAAGCCACATCTTCCAGAATGCCATGCAGCAGGGTTTAGTATATTATATTACCCTTCACCTGTTGATTATTTAATTTTCTGCTGTATTGCATTGTGGAAGATGTCGTGTTTTATTCCTTCTTATTTGATGGGGAGAAAGAAAGCTACAAGTTCCAAAGTGCCGTGCAGCAGAGCTCAGTACATTCTGTTGCCCCTTTTCTGCTGTATTGCATTGTGGGAGATGTAGTGTTTTATTTCTCCCCCCTCAAATAAAAAGATAAAAAGTATATCTCCAGAACCCCTTTGCAGCAGGGTAGTAATTATATTACCCCTTCCCTGTTGATTTTTAATTTTCTGCTGTTTGCATTGTGAAGATTTTTTTCTTTCCCCCCATCAAGAGGAGGAAAAAAAACATGAGACATTTTTAAACCAAAACAATTTTTTTTGTTTTTTTTTTTTAAGGGGGGCAAGTTTTCCCTAGAAAAAAACAATTTAAAATGCCCCTCTTTGTTGACTATTTAATTTTTCTGCTGTTTTGCTTGGGGGGGTATTTTTTAAAATCTCCATTTGTTTGAAACGGGGGTAATCTTCCAGCATGCCGTGCAGCAGAGCTCAGTACATTTAATGCCCCTTTTCTGCTGTGTTGCATTATGGGAGATGTCGTATTTAGAACTTCCCTATTTGATGAAATAAAGCTACAGCTTCCAGAATGCCGTGCAGCAGAGCTCACTACATTCTATTGACTATTTAATTTTCTGCTGTATTGCATTGTGGGAGATGTCGTAATTTATAATTTCTCCATTTGATGAAACAAAGCTACATCTTCCCGGATGCGGTACAGCAGCGCCCAGTCCTTTCTAGGCTGCGAGCTAAGCTTCTTTCTCTCCCCGAGGTTGTTAGGGGCCCGGGATGCTTCTCCTCTGTGCCTTCTGTTAATATTTCCTCGGAGACACATTGTTGGCGTATAGAGATCTATAGAAATATATTATATTTCTCTTAAGTTTCGTTGTTTTCGTTTTGGTGTTCGCCCGTCCAGCTGGCGGCGGCCGGTCCCAACCTGAGGGGTCAAGGGACTTGTAAAGGGACTTGAAAAAAAAAAAAAATTTTTGCAAAGTTAAGGCCCGAAGACGACTTTTTGAGTTTTTTTTTTTTTTGGGGACTTAAAAAGGTAAATGTTCATTCTGTATATAGGACATGTAAATCCTTATGACTCAATGAGCATCACCATCACGGGGCTGACCCAAACGGGAAGCGCACGAGGAGCCACCATGTTGGAAGTCACTGGGAGAATTCAAGTCGTGGTCTTCAAGGACGTCACTGGATGGGGTCAAGCTAGGTTAAAGGTGATCGCAGTGCCCCTAGGAGACCATCAGAGTGGGGCGTCAATCATGGAGATCAGTTGCCCCTAGCAAACCATCAGCATGAGGCGTCAAAATGAATTGGGGCATATCTGAGCATGACCAAAAAATGGAAGTCATTTGTCCCTAGAAAACAGGCAGCATGGGGCATCAAAATGATTGAGGGCCTGATCATGCCCAAAAATAGTTACCCATTAATCATGGAGATCATTTGCCCCTAGGAATCACCACCATGGGGCATCGAGATGATTGAGGGTGTATCTGAGCATGCCCAAAAATGGTTTTAGGGGGGGTACAAAAAGAGTCCCTGATCGTAGGTAACCATTTTTTTGGGCATGCACAGATACTCCCTAACTCAATTTCATGCCCCATGCTGATGGTTTCCCAGGGGCAATACCAAAATGACCTTCATTATCAATAGGTAACCATCCCCATGGGGCATCAAAATTGAGGGTCTGAGCATGCCCAAAAATGGTTACCCATTAATCATAGAGATCAGTTGCCCCTAGGAAACCATCAGCATGGGACATCAAGATAATGGGGTGTTAGAGCTGCCAAAAAATGGTTTCCTAAGGGCAATACCAAAATGACCTCAATGTGCAATGGTTAACCATTTTGGGGCCATGCTCAGATAGACCCTACATAAATTCGAGGCCCCATGCTGCTGGTTTCCTGGGGGGCAATACCAAAATGACCTTCATAATCAATAGGTAACCATGAGCATGGGGCATGTGTATCTGAGCATGCCCAAACATGGCTGCCCAGTGATCATGGAGGTCATCCGAGTCCCACCCTCCCCCCTCTCTTACCGCAGGGGAGCGGTGCCATCGCTGACCGTGCTCTTCCCCCGCCACCACCACCACATACTCACCGTATACTCGCCTGCCTCTGCTTCCTCACCCTGTACAGCACTGTGTACACTGTTGGCACTCTCTATAAATATTTTTGTATCCTCCAGATTGTATTATTTATAGCGTTTATGGAACTTTTTGTCGACGGCCGCGGGAGGTGCGGCCGGGAATGTTGGTAAAAAAAAGGTTGGATTAAAAGAACTAGAAAATGGTTGCCCGCCCCCAGTCTTTTAAAAAAGGGGGGGGGGGGCTGTCGGAGATGGAGAAAAATGTAGCAATCTCCGTGGACTCTTTTAGCGATAATCCAGCCATTTCTTATGGGGGGCAACATCTAAAATAGGGTCAGCTGGACTCGAGATGGGAATAGCCCGGCACGGGCCCAGGGGCGATGGTTGAGTGGAAGTTGCCCCTGATAACTACCTAGATGACTAGTGCCAAAATGGTCACATTCCTGCTTAGCCGATTACCACTCAAGTTTTGGTATTCCGTACTATTGGAAGTAGCGCAGAGTTCATCTTAATAGGGGGGGAGGGCAGTCCGGCCCAAAGCGGTCGGGGGTTTATAGACAATGTAATATTTAATCCAGGCCCAACTGGGAATCTGACCCAAATAGATCCCTTTGATATGGTTAATTCCATTCCTTAGACCAGTGGTCGGGCTACGGATTTTAGTCCCAAAAATGTCCCCCTATTACTTGTGTGGAACTGGCTTTAAAGGGCCTTCACTGGACTTAAAGGGAACCTGGCGGTAGGTTATGCCACCGTCTCTGAGAGCAGAAGGTGAGTGAGGGAGAGGAGCTGAGCTCTTGATATATAGGGTTATATGATTTGCAGCGGATTTTGTGTAAAAGCAAATAAAAAATGGCCGGGCTCCTTAAGAAGTCCCGCTTTCTCCCCCCACTCGTGATTGACAGCTTTCCTTGTATCGGGGTTTATACGGCATGAATTTCAAATTACGATTTGAGTAAAAAGCAGAGCTTGGCCCTCCTTCATATAAACCCCCATATTCCAGACTTTTCCTTAAACCCCTTTTTCCCTATCTTCCCCACTAATATTTTTTCACAAACCAGCTCCCCTCCCTCTTTTTTCCCTTTTTCCAATTTTTTAACCCATTATCACAGAGCTAGCCCCTCTCCTCTATCATATAAATATTTTTCAAAAGAGGTTCTCCCTTTTTTTTTCCCCATATACCAAAACCCCCCCCCTAAACCCCATTATCACAGAGCTCGTCCTCTCCTTTTTTTATCCCCTAAAAAAACCCCCCCCTTTTTTTTTTTATATCACAGACTTCCTTTTTATCATATAACCCATATTCACAGAGTAGCTTCCCCTCCTTCTATCCCCTTTTACCCCAAAAATATCCCTTTTTCACAGAGCTCAGTCCCTCCCTCTATCAAATTTAAACCCAATGGTTCTTTCAAATAGTCATAGAACATCCCCTGAAATTTTTTCTTACCCCTGATCCTGGATGGGTTATGATCAAAAATCGGCTCCTGCTTTCAGAATCATAGTTAGATCTTATGATTTAAAATCCTGGAGGACCCCTTTAGCCCAGACTCGCACACACCAGCTCTATGAATCACAGCAGCCACTGGCTCGAACAATCAAAAAAAAAAAAAAAAAAAAAAATTCACAAAAATACCTTTCAAAAATTTCGTCCAACAAATCACACAAAAGTCGAACGCAGGTTCGATTCAAACTTTTGCTGCATACTGGGTTTTAAAAAATATATATATATTTTTTTACATTTCCCAGTTTTGGGATCCTCCAGGTCTTCCCTCCCTGCTGTCATTGGGATATCGCGGTCTCCTCTGCCGCCCCCCGGGGTCTAATGTAAATCAAAACGCAAACTGAAGTGTAAATAATTTTTCGGCCGATTCGGCGTCTTTGAGGACCAGACCGTGTTTTCGTGCGTCCCTTCCAGTCCTGGGGCACGAAACCGTTTTGTAACAAAAGATTTTGATCCTTATATTGAATAATTAAAAAAAGGGTTTCCACGGCAACAACTTGGAATTTTTTTTTTGTTTTAATTAATTTTTTTTTCTCTCTAAACTGGGGGGAGGAGGGGGGGCTTTGAATCTAAAAAAAACTTCCACAGGTGTGCACAGAACGAGGGCGGAAAAGACCAAAGTACACAATCGTGCTCTGTCTGTGGAGTTCTAATGTTTATCTGCACCAGGACTGTAATACCTCGGTGTGCCTGTAGGGGAGCTGTGGGGAAAAAGTGCAGTCACTGATCGGCTGCATGATGAAAATTTCAGGTGGCCTTAGTACAAGAACCATTAAAGAGAGGGGGTGGGGTTATCCCCGGTTTTTGGACTAGTGTTTTTAAAATTAGGTACATCAATCGAGTGCTTTTAGGCCCAGTTCACATCTGTCTCTGAGCCTCTGTTGCAGATTATGTCAAATTATGGGGAAAAAAATAGTTTTTTTTTTCTTTCATTAACATCATGACAGAAACCAGACGGACCCCCTTTTTAGGCAATGGGGTCTAACTGGCATTGGTGGTGTCTGGGGTGAGACAGAAACCAGCGCTATTTTGGTGACAGAGGCTCCTAACTAAACCTGTGATGCAGATGTGAATTGAGCCCTTAGGATTACA
>JAODAL010012994.1:0-93089 GCA_025379985.1 Phyllomedusa bahiana
GCCAAGAATTGGGCATTCCATTGGATATGCTTTCAGATGTTAGGCTTCTGTTTGGACTATCAGAAACACCACAAAAAGGCCCTTTTACGCATTTAAAACCACCAAATACAAAAATGGCCCCCCTCGGCGATGTTTCCGGTGTGGATATTTTTTTGAATTTGGTATTGCGGGATCTTGAACAGATTCATGGTAATACATGGAATAATTTCTCCACTATGGAATACACAGCCTTGTCTAATCTCTCTAGGAATAGAGATATTTGCATTAAACCATCGGACAAGGGTGGGAATATTGTTATCATGAACAGCTCTCAGTACAAGGAGATGTGTCTTGCACTGCTCTCGGACAAAATTTGCTATGAGAGACTGCGTAGTGATCCCACAGTGCAGTATAAACAGGAATTGAAATTACTCTTGACCCAAGCAAAAAATTACGGATTGATAGATCAACAGGAGTATAACTTTTTGTTCCCTCGATACCCTCGGGTAGCAACCTTTTATGCTCTACCAAAGATTCACAAAGGTTTGGTTCCACTTAAAGTGGATGTATCGCTTCCTTAGTTCGGCTGATTCACACTGCTCTCAGCTTCTTAACTCTGGAAATGCAGGGGCGTTTCTTCCCCTCCCAGCTGGGTGACATCATCCCCCCTTCACTGTGCATGCTAGCTCCCGAGACTCCTCCCCCCTCTCTGAGTCCACATGTCACTGTGTCTCTCCCTGCAGTCTTATTTTGTAAGAGCTGTATACATACCACAGGCTGCATTCAATCTAGACTGAGCAACTGAACTCTTCTCCTCTCACAGCTGGAGATGCTCTATGAACGGCACAGATCTCGCTTCTATGCAGAAGAGTTAGGCACCGGGAAAAAAACTGTTATGTTTTCTCATTGTAGAATCTGCAGCAGTCTGTTTCTGCTGGGTGTGGAGAGAGAAAATGCTACAGCCCCTAACTCTGAGTCAGACAGGGATCGACACAAATTGTTCTATTTCCTGATTGTGTAAGCCCTTAAGTGTAATTCTGTTTCTTCTGCTTGTATAAAGTGAGAAAAGTACGGTCCCTTACTCTGAGTGAGAAGACACAGCTCCGTGAATTCGACTGGGGGCTGTACAGAATGTAAATGAGCTCTCAGCTAGTGAAATGCAAGGAGGAGGGATCCGGAGGGATTTGACCAGGACTGGATATCAGTGTAAACAAAAACACAAGATAAGGAATACTGTGAATACAAGACAGCTTTGTATTTTTTTTTTTTTACTGTCCCCTTATTCTGAAGACCATTTAATGAAATGATAAAACCCCTTTAAGGGCCGCCCAATTGTCTCCGGTATTGGTGCTTTATGCCAAAGTTGTGGCATTTATGTAGATTCTATACTAGCTCCTTTTGTCAAAGCTTTACCTCCCTTTGTGAAGGATACAACCGATATGTTCAGGCGCTTGGAAGGCTTCAATGTTGGCCAGAATACTTTCTTGGCAAGCATTGATGTGGAGTCATTGTACACATCTATTCCTCACAATTTTGGGCAGAGCGGCCGTGGAACATATTCTTTCTTCTCGGGGGAATCAATTTGGGGGACATAACCATTTTGTGGTCATTCTCTTCGAATTTATTCTGACGAGGAATTATTTTCTTTTTGATGGGGAGGTCTACCACCAGCTGAGAGGGACCGCAATGGGAAGCCCTTGCGCCCCAGCCTCCCTAGTATTTGGGGATGAACCCCCAATTTTTTCCGACCGTATTGCACTGTGGGTCCGTTATATAGACAACGTTTTAGTGGTCTGGAATGGGTCATGTGAGGAATTAGAACAAATGATGAAAAGCCTTAATTTGAATTAATTTAATTTAAAATTTACCTATGAGATCGATCCAAAATCGCTGTCCTTTCTAGGCCTTCGTATCATCAAAAATCAGGTGGGTGAATTATCCACCACGATTTACCGTAAGCCCACCGCCACTAATTCCCTGCTTCGGTGGGATAGTTGTCATCCTTTGCCATTGAAGCGGGCTATTCCGCAGGGTCAATACCTCCGATTAAGGAGAAACTGTTCCTCTACTGAGGAATTTGTTAAAGAGGCGGTCGTACTTCGCCAACGATTTTTGGAAAAGGGATATCGTGACTTTGTACTAGGACAGTCCTTCAGACATGCTTTTTCACAGGAGAGATCTCAACTGTTAATTCCAAAGGTAACAACATCAGAGAAATCAAAACCAAAGGTACGTATTGTTGGAACTTTTGACAATGCAGCAGCCCAAGTAAAAGATGTCCTTAATCGTCATTGGCACATTTTGATGATGGATCCAGATCTTTGTGATGCTATAGGTAATCGCCCTTCCATCTCATACCGATGAGGTCGTAACTTACAGGATTTTTTGGTTGAAAGCCACTATAAATCACCTTCAAGAGATTGTTGGCTTAAGAGACCAAATGGCTGCTTCAGTTGTGGTAGTTGTACCTTCTGTAGTTACATCAAAAAGAGTGCTACTTTTCAGGACTCTACCAATTCTAAGACTTTCCATGTGAGACACTTCATCAATTGTCGATCAACGCATATAGTGTACTTCATTAATTGCACTTGTGGTATGCTGTATGTTGGTAAAACAACTAGACAATTGCGTAGAAGAATTGGAGAACATCTCGGTGATGTTCAACACAAACGTGACACAGATGTGTCACGCCATATCCATTTGCAACATGGGGAGATCCGTCACATCTAAAATGGATGAGGATTGATTGTGTGGTACTAACAGACATGGAGACAGAGACAGATTCCTTCTTCAAAGGGAGTGTTTCTGGACCTTCACTCTCAAGACCAAGGCGCCCCTGGGACTCAATGAGGTCTTGGATTTTAGCTCATACATCTAATCCTTTTATTGTGCTTCCTTTAAAAAAAAAGCATTTAATCTATGTTAATAATATCTACACTTCTATTGTCATTTTGTTTTTGGTTAGAATAGGTTTAAATAGATGCCTTTTGTGCCATGAGAATGCCGTCAAGTGGATCTGATTTGCGGGAGCATGAATTCTCCTGCAGATTTGAGCTGAGTGAGCGATTCAACGGAGCGGCCCGGTGTGCTATCACCGCACATGCGCGGTTACAAGGAACGCCGCTCGGCACTAAAATTGGAAGCACAGGAAGAGTCTCTCTATGATACAGCGGATGCTGTGAGTCCCGCACTCGGGCTCTTGAGACGTAACGGGAATAAGAGATGAGGAAGGTATAAGGAATGGAGTGTGTAAGTGCACTTATAAGCTTTTAGTGGTCTAACGTTTGCTCTTTATCTATACATACAGTGGACCACTTCTTATTCCTATTCTGAGTCCTGATTCATCATTAAGGAGGTAAGGTTCATCTTTTGGTCTATACTAGCAGCAATAAATCCCAATTGGTTATTATATTAAGTTAATTTGCTGCATATATTGTCTGTTTGTTGGTGTGCTAATAAGATATATATCACTGCAAAATTATAATCCCTGTTAAAACATAACTTTTACTAAATTATCTAAAATTATACTTACTAAACCCCTATAATCAACCACAACACACCTAAATGATACAGCATACTAAATATCATCCATCAGTGGAGTAATCGCCCTGATAAAGGGCGGCTCCGCTTTAATGACAGATAATATCACTGTATACGTGTATTACAATTCTTTAATCACAGCTATCCCAACGCGTTTCCCCCATTCAATTTTGGGTTCATCAGGGGATTCGAACAAACTCCTTTCGCTGTGGAATAAGAATACGCTATATACAACGCAAATACAATCTATCTATGACGGATATATCACCTCTATGGGTGAGATAGAAAAAATGATACTTAACTTAGAAGCTGCCAGGTATAAAGTGATAATCCTCGCAGCCCCTTTGGTATGCTGGCACCCAGGATGGAAGGGATACAGAATGATTTATTTCTGCCTCCCTTAAATACCTTACTTGGCCCTTTAGATGTATAACAATAAATCCCCTAGCATTTCGGTATTGGTGTATGTTGTTTTATGCTTATTGCCGGGTTCTACTTAACATGTGCGCATATCCCCCTGCCTTTACTCAGTTTTCCTTAAAGAGGAAAATAAAACATTAGAAAGTACCTCTACAACTTTAAACAACTTGATAGAACAGGCATCAAAACTCAGAGGGGATCCAGACTTTAGTAGGAGAGAACAAAGTTTACAAAATTCTATAGAAAAATATCAGACAGGACTGAAGGCACGGAAACGCAAACAATATCTGAGGGACCTCCAAGAATTCAAGGAAGGGAAAGCTTTTAATTTTCTCAAAACCAAACCTATTACCCCTAGGGAACTACTATCATCTGACGCAGAATCCTCGGACACTAATTCACAAACATCTGTTAGGTCCAGGGGGAGAACAAGAGGATCTCGAGCTAGAAAATGGGGTCCTCGCCAGAATTCAGGAGGAAGGGGAGTGCATATGGACTACTATGCCTCCTCATCCTCTGGCAATTCCAACACACCTCCTTTTTTAGAGGGCTGGAGAGGCCCCGCATCCGGCCTGAGACACCGCCAGAAATAACAAAATCAGATCAACATCAGATAATTAATCTTACAGATAGGCATTTGAATAACGGTGAATTACAGATTTTACAGAAGGGTCTGACTTTTGTGCCCACCACTAAGTTTAGTGATTTTTCATGGACTAAAGATCTACACCTGTTCGTGCGTAAGCTCAAGTGGCATAAATTTTTCAAAATTAAAGACCAAATTGAATGCCAGCAATTGGGTGTTACAGCACAGGATTTAGAGGGTATCCATACCTTAGTGTCCCTTATGGAGGAGGAGGAAATAATAGAGGGTCAAACACAATTGAAGCTTAAAAGTAGGAGAATGCCCCCGAGTCAGTTAGATACACGTGAAATTGACCTTTTTTTGCAAATAGTCTCTAAAGAACTCCGTAACCTTAGTGAACAGAGGTTACCTTTCCATAATAATCTCAGTACAGAGGAACTAAGAGCACTGTCAGCACTGGAACGGGACAAATCTATAATTATTAAACCCTCCGATAAGGGGGGAAATATAGTTATATTAAATCATGACATGTATAAACAGATGTGCAACGATCTCCTTAGGGACAGAAGACATTATGATATTCTACCCACAGATCCGACAACAAACTTTACTATGCAACTGGAGAAGTTACTTGTGGAGGGTTTAGAGATGGGGCTAATAACACACACGGAATTCAAATTCATGATGCCATCTAATCCTCAAATACCTACATTTTATTCGATCCCGAAGATTCATAAGGGCTGCACCCCACTAAAAGGCAGACCAATAGTCTCAGGCGTAGGATCAATTACGCAAAATGTGGGGATTTATATAGATAACATCTTACAGGAATTTGTAACCACATTGCCATCTTACATAAGAGACACTTCTGATTTACTGCGCAGACTGGAAGGGATTACAGTCAATAATGAAGTATTTTTGGGTTCTATAGATGTGGAAAGTTTATATAGTAATATCCCACATGAAATTGGCATTCAAGCAGTTGAATATTTTTTGTCTACAAGAAGTATAGAGTTCCAGGCTCATAATGCCTTTGTCATCAGACTACTGGACTTTGTGTTGAGGCACAATTATTTTGTCTTCTGCAACAAGACCTTCCACCAGCTCAGGGGCACCGCAATGGGGAGCTCTTGCGCCCCCACTTATGCAAATTTGTTCCTGGGCTGGTGGGAGGCCACCTTGGTGTCCCAACCTGGAGATGATCAGTGGCCCCCCCAGATTTTATTCTGGGGGAGGTACATTGATGACATTTTTATCCTCTGGGAAGGTGCAAGGCGTGATTTTGAGGAGTTCGTTGCACAGCTCAATAAAAACGAGATAGGTATGCACTTCACATTTGAAGTGCAAGAGAATTGTTTACCCTTCTTAGATGTTCTTATTATTAAAGATCGGGATGGCAACATCCATACTGACATGTATAGGAAACCCACAGCAACCAACAGCTTGCTACATTGGGAAAGTTATCATCCATTACCCTGTAAGAGAGGAATACCGAAGGGTCAATTCCTGAGAGTTAAAAGAAACTGCTCCAGAGATAAGGACTTTAAGAGGCAGTCAGGGATATTGAGAGAAAGATTTCTTAGTCGAGGATATCCCTCAGGAGTTTTGGAATCAGCCCTAAGGCATGCTCAAAAACAGAATAGAACGACATTATTACAGGGTAAATCCCAGGAGGATAAAGATAACAACAAAGCACGTGTCATCGCTACTTTTGATGACAGAAATCTAGAAGTTGTGGATATCCTCAAAAAATATTGGGGAATACTGATGTTGGACCAGGATTTGGAGGGATATCTCCCTGCTACCCCTTTGATTACTTATCGAAGGGGTAGATCCATTAAAGATAGACTGATCCATAGTCATTATACACCAATACCTCCTCAAGGAACTTGGCTTGAAAGGAAACCGATAGGCATGTTTAAATGTGGGCAGAGGTGTGTAGCCTGCCCATACATACAACAAACTAAATCCTTTACAAGTGCCTCAAATGGAAAACAATTCTTCATCCGTGATTTTGCCAATTGCAGGACAGAAGGAGTAGTCTACATGTGCATATGTCCCTGCCCACTGAATTATATTGGAAAAACAAAGAGGACATTCAAAAGAAGGGTGGGAGAACATCTGGGGGACATACGTAATAGAAGAGACACGCCAGTAGCTCGACATATTTGGGAACATCACAATGGAGAATGGGAATCTTTGCGTTTTTTGATCATGGAGGTAGTTAGACCGTCTCCAAGAGGAGGAGAATGGGATAGACGAATTCTATGTAAAGAGGCCCAGTGGATCTACCGGATGGAATCAGTTTATCCAAAGGGCCTTAATGAGACTTTGCAATTTGGATGTTTTATTGAGTAAGACTCATGCTTGGGTCTGTTTATTCTGCTCTTTTTTGTTCGTACTCTCCACAGAGGTCCAATATCGATTTTTCAAAGCTGACTGTATTGTATGTATCATTATTATATCATTACATTTTTTCATTATATTCATTGATTACTTATAGTCTGATAATTTCTGTCAGCTTAAGACAATGAATTTTTGTACCCCGAATTTATTTGGCCCTGAATCAATTGCCCATATTACCCTCTAGATATCCGTTATACAGTCGACCACTTTAAGAAATCTGGGGCTGCTTAGCAGCTATTAGTGGTCGGGGCGGATTTTCTAATGTGCGGTTTTATTTTTGGTATGGAGACTGACTCAGCTGCCGCATGTGTGTGGTTGGGTCTCCGATGGCACTTGCCGGAGGTGACCGGTGTTGTCTTTTTCAATGAGAGCAATGTAATATGTATGGCGCCGATAGTTATGCCCAGTTTTCCATGCGCTTTTGCCAGGTACTTTTTCCCTGGACATGCGCATAACCTTTCTTTAGGACGCCGGGCTGCGCCGCGGCAGTATGGGGCTTTAGTATTAGCATAGCGTTGCTTTCGCCGAAGCAAATCGGAAATGACATTTTATCTAGCTTCCGGTCATGCGCAGCACAACTTCCGGAACGCCAAACTGAGTAAAGGCAGGGGGATATGCGCACATGTTAAGTAGAACCCGGTAATAAGCATAAAACAACATACACCAATACCGAAATGCTAGGGGATTTATTGTTATACATCTAAAGGGCCAAGTAAGGTATTTAAGGGAGGCAGAAATAAATCATTCTGTATCCCTCCCATCCTGGGTGCCAGCATACCAAAGGGGCTGCGAGGATTATCACTTTATACCTGGCAGCTTCTAAGTTAAGTATCATTTTTTCAATCTCACCCATAGAGGTGATATATCCGTCATAGATAGATTGTATTTGCGTTGTATATAGCGTATTCTTATTCCACAGCGAAAGGAGTTTGTTCGAATCCCCTGATGAACCCAAAATTGAATGGGGGAAACGCGTTGGGATAGCTGTGATTAAAGAATTGTAATATATACAGTGATATTATCTGTCATTAAAGCGGAGCCGCCCTTTATCAGGGCGATTACTCCACTGATGGATGATATTTTAGTATGCTGTATCATTTAGGTGTGTTGTGGTTGATTATAGGGGTTTAGTACGTATAATTTTAGATTATTTAGTAAAAGTTATGTTTTAACAGGGATTATAATTTTGCAGTGATATAGATCAAAATCCTCTGTTGATATAAAATTTGTAGTAATTTGTGCTAATAAGATGTCATATTGGGGACATTTTATGCTACTATGCTTTTGTGAAACTAATCACACTCTCCTATTAAATTAGTGAGATAGTGTGATTTATTGCCTATCGTATAGTTCATTTGTATTTCTATTTAATACCCTTGGTCTCATTTTTCATTGTTTTCCCCAATCTGTCCCCTGAGGTGACCGGAATAGCAACATAGGGGCCGGTCGAAACATGTTGGGACGATACCGTAAGGACTTTTAGGGACTTCATAGGGGAGGTTCTGGACAGGAACGCCCTTGTTGGGGCGAATCTCCTGCTTTTGGATAGGGCTAGGGATTTAGGGCCTTATAAGGTCTTCTGTTTTGTGTTTTTTGTGCTGGTCCTGGTACTTTTTCAGACTAGGTGTCACGGGGGTCGCGGGCTCTGCTGCCCCCCGCGGCCGCAGGGGCTCCGGTGCGGCGGCTGCAGCTGCCCGCGACCACCCCGCTCCTGTCCCGGCCCCAGCGCCGCTCCCTTACCCGTCCGCGCTCCGGTGAACGCTGTCCCGCCTGTCCAGCCGCCGGGCGCGTGCCCTGTGCTTTAGGCGCGCGCGCGCCGGCTTCTCTAGATTTAAAGGGCCAGCGCCCCGATAATTGGTTAATTATCAGGCGCTGGTTCTATTTTAGCGGTACGCCCCCTGCACTTCCTGCCAGTCCGTTGGTGTGCTTAGAGAGTGTTTGGTGTGCCTTAGTGGGCCGTATGCTTACCCGTGTACCAGTCCGTCCGCCACGTTTCCAGACCTTGCCTGCTTGCCGCCTGCCCTGACCTTCCGCCTGCCTCTGACCACGAACCTCTGCTGCCTGCCCTGACCTTCTGCCTGTCCCCGACTTCGCCTCTGGATTACGATTTTGTACCACGCAGTACCCCGGCCGCCTCCGCAAGCAAGTCACGTCAGGGGTAACGACCTGGTAGTCTCACGCCGCAGCAAGTCCATCCCGCTTTGCGGCGGGCTCTGGTGAAAACCGGGGGCTACTTAGATTCCGTTCCCTGGCGTGGCTTAGCTATCATCGCTTGCGGGGGTCCAGCGAATCCACCGTACCCGCTACACTAGGCCATGTGTTTGTGATTTTTTTCATAGAGAGCTACATTATTTTGTGGACATATTTTTAGTAATTATCATTAAAAGTTATATTTTAAGACGTTTTCCCTTTCTTCTATTTTGTAGTTTCTTAGTCAACGGGTTTCCTTTTTGATATTGTCTAGGATTAAATAATCAAACAGATAGATATCCAGAGTATCACCCCAGATCTCTGCCAAGGATTACACATTGTATATTTTTTATACACACTAGAAGTTCCTGTAAGGTTAGAAATCACCTAGAAATAAGTTTTTGATCCATGTTTGAATGTTGGAGTACCCTAAGCCCTGCCTGCCTATATGGGGCCACTATAGATTACCCTAAGCCCTGCCTGCTTCTATGGGGCCCCTATAGATTACCCTAAGCCCTGTCTGCCTACATATATGGCCCCTATAGATTGCCCTAAGCCCTGTCTGCCTACATATATGGCCCCTATAATTACCCTAAGCCCTGTCTGCCTACATATATGGCCCCTATAATTACCCTAAGCCCTGTCTGCCTACATATATGGCCCCTATAATTACCCTAAGCCCTGTCTGCCTACATATATGGCCCCTATAATTACCCTAAGCCCTGTCTGCCTACATATATGGCCCCTATAGATTACCCTAAGCCCTGCCTGCCTACATATATGGCCCCTATAGATTACCCTAAGCCCTGCCTGCCTGTATGGGGCCCCTATAGATTACCCTAAGCCCTGCCTGCCGGTATTGGGGCCCCTATAGATTACCCTAAACCCTGTCTGCCTGCATATATGGCCCCTATAGATTAACCTAAGCCCTGTCTGCCTACATATATGGCCCCTAGAATTACCCTAAGCCCTGTGTGCCTACATATATGGCCCCTATAATTACCCTAAGCCCAGTCTGCCTACATATATTGCCCATATAATTACCCTAAGCCCTGTCTGCCTACATATATGGCTCCTATAGATTACCCTAAGCCCTGTCTGCCTACATATATGGCCCCTATAATTACCCTAAGCCCTGTCTGCCTACATATATGGCCCCTATAATTACCCTAAGCCCTGTCTGCCTACATATATGGCCCCTCTAATTACCCTAAGCCTGGTCTGCCTACATATATTGCCCATATAATTACCCTAAGCCCTGTCTGCCTACATATATGGCTCCTATAGATTACCCTAAGCCCTGTCTGCCTACATATATGGCCCCTATAATTACCCTAAGCCCTGTCTGCCTACATATATGGCCCCTATAATTACCCTAAGCCCTGTATGCCTACATATATGGCCCCTATAATTACCCTAAGCCCGGTCTGCCTACATATATTGCCCATATAATTACCCTAAGCCCTGTCTGCCTACATATATGGCCCCTATAATTACCCTAAGCCCTGTCTGCCTACATATATGGCCCCTATAATTACCCTAAGCCCTGTCTGCCTACATATATGGCTCCTATAGATTACTCTAAGCCCTGTCTGTGTATATATATATATATATATATATATATATATAGCCCCTATAGATTACCGGGGCGGAAGTAGGGAGCCCCATCCAAAAGTTTGCTTTGGGGCCCAGGCTTCTCTAGTTACGCCCCTGAGCAGAGAGATGGATAGTAACTAGGGAGATGTGTACAAAAAGAGCAGATAAGATCTGCTCGTAACTCTAAAGAGAAGCAAAATCAGAACAGCGATATATTTGGTAATAGCCTATTTACTATAGCCAGGGCCGTTTTTCACATTAGGCACTCGTGGGCACGTGCCTAGGGCAGCGCCTGTTAGGGGGTGGCACTGCAGCAGCATTTTTTTTTTTTTTTAATTTTTGGGTTTTTTTTCCCCTCGAGGCGCCAGCGCCCCTCCTCCCCTGGTCGGAGCGGTGGGGGGGGGGGGGGTGTGGCAGGGGAGGTTGGTGGTGGTAGTGACTTTTTCATTGGTGGCAGCGGCGGGATTTTATTTGATTCTTTTTTTGTTTTTTGTATTGCAGAGCGGCAGCGGACATCAGAGCGCCGGTAGGAACATACTACTTCTCCCTTCCAGCGCTCCGTTGTAATGACAGACAGGCAGCGCTGATGCTGCCTGTCTCCTCAGTGGCGCGGTGTGCTGCTGGGAAGGAAGAGGGCTGCGCTGCCCCTCCTCCTCTCCCTAACAGCGCGCGCCCGCCACTGAAGAGCGGAAGCTGCCGCCGGCCGGGGAGAGAGAGCAGAGCAGCGCGGCCTTCCCACTCAGCAGCGCACGGACGGCGCCGAAGACCGAGGCCTCCCGCTCTTCAGGACAGGTAAGTGATTCGGGGGAGGGGGAGCGGGAGGTGAGGGGGAGGGATGCTGGGGGCAGGTGCAATGTGACCTGGGGGGGCAGTTGCAATGTGACCTGGGGGGGGACAGGTGCAATGTGACCTAGGGGGGCAGGTGCAATGTGACCTGGGGGGGCAGGTGCAATGTGACTGGGGGGGGCAGGTGCAATGTGACCTGGGGGAGGCAGGTGCAATGTGACTGGGGGGGCAGGTGCAATGTGACTGGGGGGAGGCAGATGCAATGTGAATAGGGAGGCAGGTGCAAAGTGACTGGGGGGGAGGCAGGTGCAATGTGACTGGGGGGCAGGTGCAATGTGACTGGGGGAGGGCAGGTGCAATGTGACTGGGGGGGCAGGTGCAATGTGACTAGGGAGGCAGGTGCAATGTGACTGGGGAGGGGAGGCAGGGGCAATATGACTGGCGAGGAGAGGCAGGGGCACTGTGACTGGGGAGGGGAGGCAGGTGCAATGTGACTGGGGGAGGTTGGTGCAATGTGACTGGGGAGGCAGGTGCACTGTGACTGGGGAGGCAGGTGCAATGTGACTGGGGAGGCAGGTGCAATGTGACTGGGGAGTGGAGGCAGGTGCAATGTGACTGGGGAGTGGAGGCAGGTGCAATGTGACTGGGGAGTGGAGGCAGGTGCAATGTGACTGGGGAGTGGAGGCAGGTGCAATGTGACTGGGGAGTGGAGGCAGGTGCAATGTGATTGGGGGAGGCAGGTGCAATGTGACTGGGGAGTGGAGGCAGGTGCAATGTGACTGGTGGCAGGTGCAATGTGACTGGGGAGTGGAGGCAGGTGCAATGTGACTGGGGAGTGGAGGCAGGTGCAATGTGACTGGGGAGTGGAGGCAGGTGCAATGTGACTGGGGAGTGGAGGCAGGTGCAATGTGACTGGGGAGTGGAGGCAGGTGCAATGTGACTGGTGGCAGGTGCAATGTGACTGGGGAGTGGAGGCAGGTGCAATGTGACTGGGGAGTGGAGGCAGGTGCAATGTGACTGGGGAGTGGAGGCAGGTGCAATGTGACTGGGGAGGCAGGTGCAATGTGACTGGGGAGGCAGGTGCAATGTGACTGGTGGCAGGTGCAATGTGACTGGGGAGTGGAGGCAGGTGCAATGTGACTGGGGAGTGGAGGCAGGTGCAATGTGACTGGGGAGTGGAGGCAGGTGCAACGTGACTGGTGGCAGGTAAAATGTGACTGGGGAGTGGAGGCAGGTGCAATGTGACTGCGGAGTGGAGGCAGGTGAAATGTGACTGGGGGCTGGAGGCAGGTGAAATGTGACTGGGCAGTGGAGGCAGGTGAAATGTGGGTGGGCAGTGGAGGCAGGTGAAATGTGACTGGGCAGTGGAGGCAGGTGAAATGTGACTGGGCAGTGGAGGCAGGTGAAACGTGACTGGGGAGTGGAGGCAGGTGAAATGTGACTGGGGAGTGGAGGCAGGTGAAACGTGACTGGGGAGTGGAGGCAGGGGAAACGTGACTGGGGAGTGGAGGCAGGGGAAACGTGACTGGGGAGTGGAGGCAGGTGAAACGTGACTGGGAGTGGAGGCAGGTGCAACGTGACTGGGGAGTGGAGGCAGGTGCAACGTGACTGGGGAGTGGAGGCAGGTGCAATGTGACTGGGGAGTGGAGGCAGGTGCAATGTGACTGGGGAGTGGAGGCAGGTGCAATGTGGGTGGGGAGTGGAGGCAGGTGAAATGTGACTGGGCAGTGGAGGCAGGTGAAATGTGACTGGGGAGTGGAGGCAGGTGAAACGTGACTGGGAGTGGAGGCAGGTGAAACGTGACTGGGGAGTGGAGGCAGGTGAAACGTGACTGGGAGTGGAGGCAGGTGAAATGTGACTGGGGAGTGGAGGCAGGTGAAATGTGACTGGGGAGTGGAGGCAGGGGAAACATGACTGGGGAGTGGAGGCAGGGGAAACGTGACTGGGGAGTGGAGGCAGGGGAAACGTGACTGGGGAGTGGAGGCAGGGGAAACGTGACTGGGGAGTGGAGGCAGGGGAAACGTGACTGGGGAGTGGAGGCAGGGGAAACGTGACTGGGGAGTGGAGGCAGGGGAAACGTGGGTGGGGAGTGGAGGCAGGGGAAACGTGGGTGGGGAGTGGAGGCAGGGGAAACGTGGGTGGGGAGTGGAGGCAGGTGAAACGTGGGTGGGGAGTGGAGGCAGGTGAAACGTGGGTGGGGAGTGGAGGCAGGTGAAACGTGGGTGGGGAGTGGAGGCAGGTGAAACGTGGGTGGGGGCTGGAGGCAGGTGAAACGTGAGTGGGCAGTGGAGGCAGGTGAAACGTGAGTGGGCAGTGGAGGCAGGTGAAACGTGAGTGGGGAGTGGAGGCAGGTGAAACGTGAGAGGTGTTAGGAATGGTGGGAGGATGGGGGAAGGCAGGGGAACATGTTATAGGTGCCAGACTATATGGAGCTGTGTGTTACTGTCATATAATGGGAGGTATCAGACTATATGGAGCTGCCTATCATGTAATGGGAGGTATCAGACTATATGGAGCTGTCTATCATAGGAGGTATCAGACTATATGGAGCTGCCTATCATGTAATGGGAGGTATCAGACTACAGTATATGGAGATGTCTATCATAGGAGGTATCAGACTATATGGAGCTGTCTATCATGTAATGGGAGTTATCAGACTATATTGAGATGTCTAGCACAATAACAAACACCTTAAAAAGGCCCCGTGTGAGCCTTAGGCTGTTATGCTGTATGACCACCTGGCCATCTCACCTATATAATCTTATTAGACCTTCCATGTATTAGACCTGTCCACTGTGAAGGCAGGGCCCCAGTGTCTTCCCTGCCCTCCCCCGCTACCACCGCCTTCATTTCTTAGAACATTCTGGGAAAATGAAGTCTGATTTGTTGCTCTGGGTGAGAATGTCAGTCAAAGATCACAATCATATACAGACGACCAAACTAAAATCTACAATCAGAAAATAAAAATGTCGTAGAAGAAAAGAATATGGATCAGGGTCTGGATTTGATAAATAAAATGTTGGTGACATATTCCCTTTAAGCTGCAGTGTGGCTTTTATTGGTTGGAGTCTAATGGTTTAGGTGCAGGCACAGTGTGGCGGCATCTCCAGTCTATCCTGTATGCTGAATAGGTTCTCCAACATCTAGAAAGCTGGGTGACAGCAAACCCTTCAATTAGCTTTCTTCTTGAGCAGTTACATGGTCATAGTGGGCGTGGCTTTTGTAAAGGGGTGTGGCATAATATGAAAAGGGCGTGGTAATCTAATGGGTTAATGGGGGCGTTTTAGGTTTTAGTGCCTAGGGCAGCACGACCTATAAAAACAGCCCTGACTATAGCCTACATTTTTAAAGCTAAAGAATGTAACGGGAATACTCCTTTAAATGTTAAAAATAAAGGTCTGTCTTTCATGGTTCTTCATGTCTGCAATTCTCAGCAGATGAATCACATCCAGAATTGCTGATTTGTCTATTCTATGTGTTTTTATGGGAGTGCTGGTTAAGCAGGTGACATTTATGAGGAATTTCTAGTATTGTCAATCATGTTATCTGTCACTGATTTTCTTGTGTAAGTACAGTAGTGAAGGAGGCATCCAGCTTATTTCTCAGAGGGACAATATAGTTAGTTTAATGAACTGCTTTACTCAAAGAGTAGCTACCAGTAGACAGACTTCAGAGTAAGGACATCTGTAAAGTTTCTGTACATAACTGCTCCCACTATACAACCCCTCCCAAAACCCAATGATTTCTGGGGCTCATGGATGGCACATTATAGTTATTTGTGTCTCTCAGGTCACATCATATGGCAATCATCAATAACCTTGAATACTGTATACCTACATAGCTTTTTCATCCCAGTTATTTAACAAGCAATTGCTCCTGTCAGGCATTGCAGGTGTGTAAGAAATTGCTTATTGGTATTCTGCACATGTGCAACTTCCTCTATGTTGCACTGAGGTTTTTAGGGCCTTCAAATGGGAATAGATTTTTGACCGTCCTTTACAGCATAAGTATAGACTTTTTATTGTGGAAAAGAAATATAAAAACAAAAAAGAGGAAAAATAAAGGGCCTCATGTACAAAAACTGTCTAGGCCTAAGACTTTCTTTGTTGCCCATAGCAACCCATGTGAGCTCCCCTTTAATTTTTTTCAGAGCACTATAGAAAATGAAAGGGGAGCAACAGGGAAAGTCTTAGACCTAGACAGTTTTCATACATAAGGCCCAAAGTTCCTAAATTCTACATTTCCTGATTACAATAAAAATATCATTCTTTGCTGCTTCATTAACTGATAGCACAACGCCATAAAGCAATTCTCCATTTATGAGGCACAATTGAATATTGTATAATATAGAAGTTAAAGTGTTGCTCCCTCAATTAACTTTGAGGGCATATTAATAGGATGTTGTATCAAAGTCTGATATGTGCAAGTTCCATCTCTTGGACCTAAAAGTGTCAGCTCTGTCGGCTTCTGCACTTTTCTCTATTCTGTTCTATGGGAGTTCTGAGTACACCAAACACACTGCTCACCTGTACTCAGAACTTCCATATCACAGAATGGAGATTCGTGTGCAAGCTTGACCGATTCTCCATTCTGTGGTTACACTTTAATAATAATAATAATAATAATAATCTTTATTTATATAGCGCCAACAAATTCCACAGCGCTTTACAATGTAGAGGGTATAATTACAGACAAAAGACAGACATTACAATGCTATTTGTGAGGGCGCTGCTCGCAAGAGCTTACAATCTATGAGGGTGCCTGGGGGAGACAACGGGGGAGAAGTGCTAAATTTACAATGGTCCAGCCTTGTTTCATAAATATGGGGTGGTTTACATAAAAGTTGGGTGAACCTGCCACCCGGACAGTACATCTATATACAGATAAGTCATACATGCCAACTCTCCCGCCTTTGGCGGAGGGGTTCCGCTAATGGCCCCTCCCTTCCCCCCCCCCCCCCCCCCCCGCCACCCCGGCAGAGTTGGCGAACCTCCCGCCGCCAACAGGCAGTGGGGGTTCTTTAAATGACCGTGGTGTCGGAGTAGCGTCAGGACGCTACTCTGGCGCCGCTCCTACAGGCGGGTGAAGCGGCGCAGGGGGCGTGACACACGGGTCTACTCATTCTCCCTGCGACGCTGAGGAGATTGTCCGGAGCTGGACGGGTTGCTGGGAGCCTGGTGAGGTAAGTAGTTTTTATTATTTTTTTTTATTAGCTACTGGGGCACTGCCTGGCTACTGGGAACAATGCCTGGCTACTGGGGGCAATACCTGGCTACTGGGGACAATGCCTGGCTACTGGGGACAATGCCTGGCTACTGGGGTCAATGCCTGGCTACTGGGGACACTGCCTGGCTACACGGGGCACCACCTGGCTACTGGGGGGCATCGCCTGGAACTGGGGGCAATACCGGCTACTGGGGGCAAACCGGCTACTGGGGACAATGTTCTGGCACGGAAACAAAACCTGCTACTGGCGACAATGCCTGGCTTTTTCTAAGGCGCGTGGCGCTCCAACAAGATGGGCACCGCCCCTTAAAATCTCCCACTTTTCCACTTTCAAAAGTTTGCAATTGAGATAAGGCCTGGAGGGCCTAGTGTGGGGAGTGACAAAAGCGGTGTGATAGAAGGTGGGGGTTGCAATTAGGGATCTTGGTGGGGCCTACCTAAGAAGATGTATTTTCGGGACACTCCTAAGACTGCAAAGGGCTGGGTTGTGCCTGAGGTAAGGGGTAGGATTTTCCAGAGAAGGGGTGCACACGGAAAAAACTTGAAAAGGGGCCAGGAGGTTGGGATAGGGGTCTGAGTTTGATGTCGCATTATTGACTACGCCCAGACGGGTAAACTCTACGGGCAACGCTTTGGGGTTTTAACAGAGGCAAAGGTAAAAAACTTTAAAACCAAAATTATAACTGCTCTTTTTTTGTGCATTTTAAAGAAATGCGTTCCTCCCCTGCTTGTTGACAGGTGGTTTTCTAGGTTACAGACAAGAGGCCTAAGGTCCTTAGACATCCAAGGCACAGGCCCCGGGTTTTTAACATTTTGCTCAGTAGGGGTGGGGTTTAAAAATATTTTTTACACGCTGGATTTCAGATGACAGATACAGCGATCTGGAAGGTATGAACTACAACAGTAGTTTTAGAATGTAGCATGTATTTTCACGGAGAAAAAAAAACCTGTGTTCCTGTGACACATAGATCCTGTCCAGGAATAGAAGAATGCGAACGGCACACCAAAAGGGGTTAAAACAGGAACTCTTTTTTCCCTAAGGAGTACAAAATCAACTTTCAGCCACACACTGTGGCCTTTTTCAAGCCACAAATCAAAAATTTTAAAAAGCACTTATTCAAAAAAAAAAGTCCCCCCCCCACCTCTGTTTTAGACCAAGGTATGTTCCCTTGGTCATTAATCAAACAAAACATTGAGACAGCAAGGTAATTAAACATAGTGACAAAAACACATTAAAAACAAAAAATATACCATAGTGACACCCTCGCTCACACCCGGGAGGGATGCTGTTCGTTATCCACACATGATCTCGGGGGGCCCCGCCGACCGTAACCATGACCGGAAGTTCGCGCTGGAAACCCCCCCCTCACACATCAGGAATAATGCAAAGGCATACCGCGCATGTCAGCAGCTAAACGCCGATATAAAGATTGGCAACCACGACTCCCTCTTACTACGTGCGCAGCTCTGGACTAATGGGTCCAGTCCAAACCCGCGCATATTTTACAGGGGGCCCTGCCATTATTATGGGGTTATTTAAACATATAAAAACAACAGAATTATTAGCAATGTGAACGCTAACTAAAGTTAACTGAAAAAAAACTAATCATAAGCGTGCTTTGTAATAGAATTGTCCCCCAAAAAAAATTAAAAGAGCAAAATCCTATCATAATTAAATGGAAGCATATAGAAAAAAATTCCACTTCTCACAGGAATGCTCTATCCCCCCTAGTATGTTAATTTTACAATACATACTATCTAGACCCTATCATAAGCCTAACACAAAAAATTAAATTTGTGATTATTAATCTTTATTACAAAAATTTCCATATTAAATAGTATGAAACAAATAGAACCCAAATCATTTTAAAACAAAAAACTTTATTGTGCAAAAAATAAAAACAAATATAATCCCGCCAAAGAGAAGAGCCGAGGGTTGTCATCTGAAAGGTAAAAGATGGGATAGAGCAATTCTGGGGGAGAAGTGGATTTTTTTCTATAATGCTTCCATTTAATTATGATAGATTTTGCCATCTTTTTTTTTTTTTTTGGGACCAATATCTATACAATGGCACGCTTATGACTTATTTTTTTCAGTTAACTTTATTGAGCCGTTTTCACATTGGCTAATATTCTTTGTTTTATATATGTAACCAATAACCCATAATAACGGCAGGCCCCCTGTAAAATAGCGCGGGTTGGGACTGGACCATTAGTCCAGTGCTGCGCACTTAGTAAGAGGGAGACCGTGTTGCCATCGTTTATTATCGGCGTTTAGCCTGCTGACATGCCGGTATGCCTTTGCATTATTCCTGATGTGTGAGCGCGGGTGACCAGCGCCGACTTGTTCCGGTCATGCGCAGTATCGGTAGGCAGGACGCCGAGATTCATGTGTGAGATAACGAACATGCATTATCTCCCTGCCTGGGTGTGAGCCGAGGGTTTACACTATGTATTTTGATTGTTTTTAATGTTGAATTGTCACTATGTTTAATCTACCCATTGCAGTCTCATATGTTTGTTGTTTATGTAATGACCACATGGAACATACCATTGGTCTAAACAGCAGGTGGGAGGAACCTTGTATTTTGAATATATTTGTGCTTTTATACATTTGTATTTGTTGCTGCTTGAGAAAGGCCACAGTGAAGTGGCTGAAACGTTCATTTTGAACTCCTTATGGAATAAAGAGTTCCTGGTTTTTAATCCATCTGGTGCGCCGTTGCATTCTTCTATCCTGGCTAACTTGTTGGTGTGTTCAAAGCTTACAAAAAAACCAACCAGTGGACTGGCTGAATGCACAGAAATTGGATATTTACCCGTAGTGTGAATTGGTGCTGCTCTTCATTTTTTCTGTTGGTTTTTCTTACATAGATCCTGTCCATCACCTCAGCAGTCACTGTGCAATGGGAATAAGCGCTGACCAATTTTTTTTGCAAAAGTGCTCATCTATGTATGATTTGGCTTTCAGATTTGGCTTCCAGTACCATCTCTACGCTGATGACACTCAATTGTACACCTCTTCCAGAGACATCACTCCTGCTCTACTACAAAACACCAGTGACTGTCTGTCCGCTGTCTCTGACATCATGGCTTCTCTCTTAAACTAAACCTCACTAAAAAGGAACTTTTAGTCATCCCACTGTCTACTAACCACCCCCACCCTGCTATCTCTGTGTGTGTGTGTGTGTGGCACCATCATAACTCCTAGGCAAAAGGCCCCCGCTGTCTTAGGGGTTATACTGAGACCTTCGGATCTGTTCTTTTCACCCCATATATCCAATCCCTTGCACGCTCCTATCACCTGTACCTCAAGAACATCTCCAGAAACCGTCCTTTTAAGGGTCTCAAGTAGGTTGGTAAGTGTATAGGGCCCCTTGTATGTCGGTAGGTTTAAACTTATTTAGTCTTGAGAAAAGACGACTTCAGGGAGACATGATTAATTTATATAATTAGTCCCTACAAAAGGTATGGGGAAAAGTTGTTTCATGAAAACGTCCTAAAAAACAAACTTTCCCTTCACGGAGAAAAAGATTCAACTCAAAAAAAAAAACCCTTCTTCACCATATACTGGAATCTGGGGAAACCTGCCTGAAAGCTACAAAGAAAGAACATAAGAGCTTCAAGCAAGGCTTAGATATTACAAAAATTTAATTTTCATATGTTTTTAGCTGTATAAAATATCTGGATCCAGTCTGATGGCAACTTTGGGATCAGGTATGAAATTTTCCTTAGGGCAGATTAGTAGGGTAGGGTAAGTTGGTAGGTATGAGATAACCCCCTAAAAGGTAGGGTATAGGTAGGGGATTAGTTCCCTAGGAGATTGATGGATATAGATCCCCAAGGGGTTGGGGGAAAAAGGCCCCCATTTTTAGGTAGGTATATAGGTCCCCCTATAGGTTTTCAGGGAATAAACCCCCGTAGGGTTTGGGAGGTCATAGGGCCCCCAGCATGTAATGGATAAGGCCTCCTATTGGTTGGTAGGTCAGGCCCTCCCAAAAAAAGGTATAAGATCCCCCCATAGATTGGTAATAATAGATTCCTTAGAGGTTTGGGGAGTATATAGGGTTTCCCCAATAGGTATGTACAAAGTTCCCCCAGTAGGTTGGTAGGTTTATAGGTCCCCTAGTAGGTTGGTAGGTACACCTAGTAAGTTGGTAGATATATAGATCCCACAAGTAGTTTAGAAGGCATTAGGTTCCCCAAGTAGGTTGGTAGATATATAGGTCCCCCTACTAGATTGGTAGGTCTATAGATCCCCCTAGTGGGTTATTAGAGCTATACGTCCCCCCGGTCAGCTGGTAAGTATACAGGTCCCCCTATTAGATAGGTTTATAAGAACCAGTAGGTTGGTAGGTATAGAAGTCCCCCTAGTAGGTTGTATATACGCCCCCCTAGTAGGTTGGTAATAGGTTCCTCCTGGAGTTAGTAATAAAAACCCCCCCCGTAGGGTTTGGGACATAGGTCCCCCCATATCTTGGTAATTAGTTCCCCCCCCCCAGAAGGGTGTTATATAGGTTCCCCTGCTAGGTTGGTACATAGAACCCCCAGTAGGTTTGGGAATAGGGTTTCCCCCCCGTGGTTGGCTATAGGACCCTTGCTGAGAAAAAATTAATACTTACCTCTCTCCATTTCCCTGACAAAGAAACCACTCCTCTTTGTGTCCCTGCACAGACATTTTGATATCATGCCACCTGCATAGTTGGGGTACTCCCAGGGAAGGTAGGGGGGGACATTCTCATGCCACTTGTGCGGTTTATTCTGGTGCATCTTAAGTCTGTTTTTTTTTTTACGTACCCGATCTATGGTACTGGTTGTGCAGCTAAGTGGTTGTGCATATCTCTTTAGTGATATACAAGGTCCATATAAAGTATATAAGAATGAACACCATTCATGGTCAGAAGACCATTCACTTACAAATTAAAATACACTTCGGTAAAAAGTCTTCCATATTTTCCTTTATGCCCTTAGTAAGGTAACTACAAATAGGTCTATAAGGCTTACAGAGTACAGTATATAGATGGCTGCTAAAGCTTCTAATCGCGCCATTATTTGGTGGATTTTTTCCTCCTCCGTTCAGTCTAGAAACCCTGTACAACAGAATTTTTAATTGATTTATTTTTTTTAATAGTTAGCAAAAATTTGCAGCAGAAATTCTTGGAATTATGCCACACGAGAAGAGACCTATTCTGTTTTCTTTAAATATTTCAATGCTTATTTAATCAGACAAATGTATCATTGTGTATAACACTGACAGAGTATTTCAATCTGTGATCATACACCTCGAGACTGTTACCAGCTGTACATTCTTAATTCAAGTAGCTGATGAACCTTATTGATACCCTGCCAAAAAATTGTATTTTTAGCTCTGGAAAACACCATTGTTTCCTATTAATCATTTCATTTCAAAAAAAATGAAAAAATTTGGCTTACACAATGCAAGTTAGTCACTTGATTTAATGGAAAAAAATAGAAATGACAAATTATAATAATTATAATACTCATTAAAAGGGTTACCCCATGAAAAACATTTATCAACTATCCAGATAACAGGGATAAGTGTATGATTAATTCGACTTCCACTTCGACAATCATTAGAATGGCCCCATTCCTCCTTACTGCACAAACACAGTAAGGAAAAGTTTAAGTGGACCAGTGGCCATGCACGGAAACAGCCGAAAACTGTATGTGGGTGTTTTTGGTCAGCCTCATAGACACTAAGGATGACATGCATGAAATTTGGGGGTTCCACCCTTTTTCATGCGCATTTTTTAGCATAAATGACCTGATTTATGAACCTCCTACAGCGAGCATAAAACGGGGACATTTTAGTGCAGGGCGACATTTTGGCTCAGGGTTGCCCCTTTGAAAGTGGTACCTGTATACCTGTTATAGCGTAATCCCTAGAAATGCCTATTGAAATATAAAAATATGTAGCTTTGCTACAGTTCTAAAGGGGGTTCCCCCGCCTTTTCCCTCGCGCCCCCCTCCGATATCATCACAAACATAGAGTGGGGTGGGGAAAGATTTAAAATGTATAAACCCGGGATTGCACCTGATAGGCTGAAAAGACGACAGGGGAGCAGCCCCGTTCATACATGTCACTCTAAGGGTGTTATGTATGATTTTTGTAGTGTAGAATGCAGTCGTTTTTTTAAACCCGATTGGATTTCACACCCCCCACTTAAAACTTCCCCTAGACCTTAATTGAAAATCCGAGTTGTAGTTGACACGACTCAGATTTTCTTGAGCTCAGATTTCAAAACCACTGTTTTCTAAAAACAACTTGGAACATTTCAAGTTCAATAGTCTACCGTATTTCAAGTCAAAAAACGCGTCCAAACAGTTCTATGTTGGTTTTCCATTCCAAACCCCAAGAAAAAATTTGGGCTCCGCACCGTCAAAGCAGGGTTTTCTGGTGAATCTACGGTTTTCTAAATTGTTGTGTGGACGTACCCTAAGCACAGCGATCGGTAGGTCTTTACTTTTTCTATACACTAGTGTTACAGATTTGGTCCCTATCTCTTAATATATTTTGGTTTACCTGAACCTGATCTTTTAAATCAAGTATGTATTTAAAGGCTGGGCTTTTTGACCTGTTTTTTTCTTTATCCATTTTAAATAAGTTTAGGGATTTGGATTTCATTTTTGTTTTTTCTCGTTGTTGAGGGTAAAATGAAAAAAAAACCCTTTTTTTGTCCCATGAGGTGATTTATTTAGCAGCAATAAAAAGAGGGGGGACTGGTGGGACTGTTTTCCAATTTGGCAAGAGTTGTAGTGACAGTCTGATTAGGGTCAGTCCGGGGTCACCATTGTAGCCCTTACTGCACCACGGTTAGGTGATTAGGGTGTGATCATATTTACCCCTCTGTTGCTATACTCCTTTCATGACACTACCATGAAGCCTCCATTGAAGCCATCACTGGTAAGACTTCCTTCATTTTTTGGTATTCAGCAGTTTATGTGTATGTGAGCTACAGTGTATTGCCCCCTCTTTTGTACATTTATTATACATTTGTGGGCCATTATGTGTATGATGCTGTCCTTTCAGAGCATTTACATTTTTTTATTAATTTTAACATCATTAAAGGTTTTTATAGTTTCATATTTCATAGTTTTTAAAGGGTAAAAAAAACAATTCGTCCATTAGTTCAGCCTGTTTTGCTAAGGGGTTTTACCAGAGGAAGGGAAAAACCCCCAATGAGGGAGAAGCCAATTTCCCCCATTTTAGGGAAAAATTCCTTTCCGATCCCAAACTGGCAATCAAAAAATCCCCGGTCAATGACCCCTCTCCTGAAAACCCAGTCACTATAACTTTTTATATTATTTCGCTCCAAAAATGCATCCAACCCTTTTTGAACTTGGTTATTGAATTCACCATGACCATCCCTCTGGCAGAGAATTCCATAGTCTCACTGCTCTTACAGAAAGACTCCCTTTCAATGTTTATGTAGAAACTTTCGTTCCTCAAGACGTAAAGGATGCCCCTTGTTCTAGATACAGCCCTGTGTATAAATAAATCTTGGGAGAGATTCAATATTGACCTTTGATGTATTTAAACATATTTATTATGTCCCCCCGAAGCCTTCTTTTCTCTAAACTAAATAACCCTAATCTTGCCAATCTTTCTGTGTACTGTAGTCCACCCAGTCCTTTTATTATTTTTGTTGCCCGCCTTTGTACCTGTTCAAGCTCTACAATGTCTTTCCTGTGCACTGGTGCCAAAAACTGTACACAATATTCCATTGGTGGGTCTAACCAGTGACTTGTATAATGGAGAATAATGTTCTCATCATGTGCATCTATGCCCTTTTAATGCACCCCATGATCCTATTTGCTTTTGGCTGCTGCTGCCTGAAACTGGCTGCTACAATTAAAGTTTACTGTCCACCAGGATTCCCAAGTCCTTCTCCATGTCACTTTTACCCAGTGTTTTTCCATTTAACATGTAATCATGTAATGGATTTCTCTTCCCCATGTGCATAACCTTGCATTTATCAGTGTTAAACCTCATCTGCCATTTCCCTGCCCCGGCCTCCAACTTATCCAGATCCCTTTGTAATAACATATTATCCTCTATTGTGTTGATTACTTTACAGAGCTTAGTATCGTCTGCAAAGATCGATATTCTACTGTGTATTCCCTGTGTAAGATCATTAATGAAAATGTTAAAGAGGATAGGGCCCAATACTGACCCTTGTGGTACCCCACTAGTAACAGCGATCCAGTCTGAGTATGTACCGTTAATTACTACCCTTTGTTTTCTATCAGTGAGCCAGTTTCTTACCGACTTGCACACTTTTTCCCCCAGTCCAAGCATTCTCATTTTATTTACCAACCTTTTATGTGGCACCGTATCAAATGCTTTAGAAAAATCTAGATATATGACATCCAGTGCCTCACCCCGATCCAGTCTAGCACTGACTTCCTCATAGAAGCTGATGAGATTAGTCTGACAGGACCGATCCTTCATGAACCCGTGCTGGAACGGCGTTATACATTTATTTTCAGGTTAAATCTTATATTCCTGTTGGCCATATTCTCTTCTTTAGATGGTATTTATGTGTGATCACCATGACCACAGTGCTTGTGCAGTGAGGAGGAACAGTAACTTGAGTTGTAGAAACTAATTGGAATCCTAACATTGGGACTCCCAGTAAACATATCTTTATAACCCATCCTGAGGATAATTGATAAATATCTATTGTAGAATAGTGTAGTACCTTTAAGTCTGGACAACCTGTATAAGCAGAAAACATCTAACGAAAGTGTTATACCCTTCAGATGTTTTCCAGCAAAACAAGTTGTAAAGTTAATGTCCATCTTTTTCATGATTTCATTTTAAGACCTAATATTTTCTGCTGATTAATTTTCTAATCTATCTTTATGGCAGAGCTCCATGTTTCTGGTACAGAGCTCCAAATCACTTGCCTACTCATAAAGTTAAATGGGAAAATCTCAGCTGTTTGCAGCAATCACTGGAACCCACTTAGGCCGGGTTGACATCTGCGTCAGAGGCTCTGTTTATCTGTTTCTTTCTACTGAATAGGAAGTAAACAGTAGGAGAAAGAGGGAAGAAGGTAAAACTACAGTAATAAACCATAGAAGGTTTGTTTGTAGTCTGTAGCTATATTGACACATATGTGTGCATGGGAGCTGTCAAAATCACTTTAAATTTAATGGGCTCTCCACAGGCTCGCTCTAGCCCACAGCGAAGAAGGGAAAACCTTAGTAAGTGCCTGAGCATTGCAGGCCTGGTGCTGCTTTTACAAAAGCCTTGATGATTATTTTTACAGGTGGGGTGACCAGAGTTTATGGGAGGGGACACGTGGCGATTATGGTATCGTCACCGACAAAGAGCGTGGAAAAAAAAAATAATCTGACTTTACCTAGCAGTGGTGCTTTCAACAGCAGATCTGTCCACGCCACTATTCCATTTTAAAAATAAAAAAATAAAAACGGTATTTAAAATTGAAAATATTCCTAGCTTACCTCTCGCTCAGCCAACTTTGCAGACGTGTAGGCGCAGTTCTGTAACAATTATAATATGACAATGGTCAGGCACCTTCGTCATCTTGTGAGGCTGTTGCTCCAAAACCGTACTTCTAGTCCAACTTAAAACTCTGGTACTGTGACCCTAAATATACTGTGACCCCCAAATATACTGTAACCACCCCAGGTACTTTGACCCCAAATATACTGTGACCATCCTGGGTACTGTGACACTAAATATTCTCTGATCCCAAATATTCTGTGACCCCAAATCAACTGTGACCACACGTTATATGTAGCGACCCCAAATATATTGCAACCACACCGGGTACTGAGATCCCAAAAATGCTGTGACTCTTTACATACTGTTATCCCTCATATATAGTGATTTCAAACACAGGACACAGCAACAGGTTATTTGAGGATCTCACTGTTGAAATGAGCTCAGGAGTAGATTTCCAGCCAATGATCACATGTTGGTTCTTTCTCGTTTATGACTGGACAGAACCTTTAGGAACAGAGGTAAAGGTCTCCATCCTTACCCCGATGTCCCCACTGTCATTTACAGGCAGAAACTCACACTGTATGAGCCCCCTGTGCACCCAGTACCTCTCATAGTGGAATACAGGGGTATCCCTCTGTACTATGACCCCAGTGCCCCCTGTCCTCTTAAAGTGTATATCCCTCTGTTCCATGATCCAAGGACGTCGATAGGCAGTTTTATATGGGGCTTTTTCCCCGGATAAAACTACCGCTGCCCCAAACCTCGCCAGGTTCAAGGCCGCTGCCGTGGGCCTGGAGCACCAACAGTCTCTTCAACTGTATGTGTGTCCACTGTATGTGTGTCCACTGGATTTGAAGGCTTCCACAGAGCAGAGAGCGAGCGCCCTATGGAGTATCCAGCACAGGAGGCGTGAGTATGCCATCATGCCGCCTGCGGGGAATGATGACATCACGCCACCTGTACCAGGAAGAAGATGGAGACCAGTGGGAGCTTTAGGGAGCAGGGGAAAGGTAAGTACTGTTTTTGTAAAGTTTTAATTTGCCCTATTACCTACCTATCTATATACTGGGGGCCCTATTACCTATTTATATATACACTGGGGCCCTATTACCTAACTATCTATATACTGGGGGCCCTATTACCTATCTATACTGGAGGCCCTATTACCTATCTCTATATATACTGGGGACCCTTTTATCTATCTATATATATTATATATACTATACTAGGGGCCTTATTACCTATCTATACTGGGTGCCCTGGTGTCTATCTATATATACTGGAAACCCTATTACCTATCTATATACATAGGGGGCCCTATTACCTATCTATATAATGGGGACCTTATTACCGATCTATATGCTAGGGGTCATATTACCTATCTAAATACTGAGGTCCCTATTATCTATCTATCTATAATGAGGGCCCTATTAACTATCTATATACTAGGGGCTCTATTACCTATCTAAATAATGGGGACCTTATTACTGATCTATATACTAGGGGCCCTATTATCTATCTATCTATCTATATGGGGGCCCTACTACCTATCTATATATACTAGGGGCCCTATTACCTTTCTATATATTGGGGGCCCTATTACCTATCTATATACTAGGGGCCCTATTATCTATCTAAATACTGAGGGCTCTATTATCTATCTATACTGAGGGCCCTATTAACTATCTATATACTAGGGGCCCCATTACCTGTCTATCTATACTGGGACCCTACTACCTATCTATATATACTAGGGGCCCTATTACCTATCTATATACTGGGGGCCCTATTACCTATCTATATACGAGGGTTCCTATATACCGACTCAGAGACCTTATTATCTACATAGAGTTGTGCTCAAAATATAAACAGATAATATAAATGATGACACAAAAACATTTTTTTCCACTCGTGGTTAGTGGTTAGGGGAAGCCATTTATTGTCAAACTACTGTGTTTCCTCTTTTTACATCATGATAACAACCAAAAACATCCAAATGACCCTGATCAAAAGTTTAAATACCCCAGTTCTTAATACTGTGTATTGCCCCCTATAACATCTATGACAGCTTGAAGTCTTTTGTGGAAGTTGTGGATGAAACTTTTTATTTTCTCAGATGGTAAAGCTGCTGTAACGGACGGGTAGTGGATCCGCTGGAACCACCGAGGCGATGGTGGAAGCCCACGCCAGGGAACGGAATCTAAGTAGGTCCCGGTATTCCCCAAAGAGCCCGCCGCAAAGGGGGATGGACTTGCTGCGGCGGGAGTTACCAGTCTTTTCCACTGGCGGGACTGCCTGCGGTGGCGGCCAAGGGTAGACGTAGTACAGATTCGTCAGGCAAGCTGGTGGTCGGGGACAGGCAGAAGGTCAGGACAGGCGGCTCTGGATCGTAAACGTGGACAGGTAGACGGTCAGGCAGGCGGAAAAGATACGTGGTCGATAAACGTAGACAAGGGTACGGTACACGAAAGACTAGACTATAACGCTTTCTCCAGAGGTAAACACACTAAGGATCCGGCGAGGGCCGGCAGGAAGGGGCAGAACCTAAATAGGCATGCCCGCAATAGCCAATTTAAACCGGCGCACTCCCCCTTTAAATTTCAAACAGCCGGCCGCACGCGCCCTAGGGCGGAGCCACGCGCCGGAGACTGGGACTGACTGAGCAGAGCGCGGGCCGGTAAGTTGGTGCCGGCGGGGGACTTGGGAGAAGAGTGGACCCCGAAACCCGACTGCGGACGGGGCTCCGCTGAGAGCCGCAGAAACGGGCGCGCCTGCGACCCGAGACAGAGGTCCGAGGGGCGTCCGTGACAGTACCCCCCCTTGGCCCTCCCCCCTTGGGCCCCCCTCTCTTACGCGGATGAAGAAATCTCTGGATGAGATTACGGTTCAGGATATTCTCCTCCGGCTCCCAAGACCTCTCTTCAGGACCAAACCCCTTCCAGTCTACCAGAAAGTACCGTTTCCCTCTAAGTTTCTCCTCATACGCGGGATCTCCTTGACTTCAAAGACTTTGGGAAAGCATCAGCTATGGGTGGAGGAGGGATAGACTTCGGAGAGAAACGGTTAAGAACCAGGGTTTTAGTAGAGAGACGTGGAAAAGTTGGGAATTCTCATGGGGGGAAGGAAGCCGGAGTTTTGTAAGAAACCGGATTAATGCGAGTGATAACCTCAAAGGGGTCCCAGGAAGCGGGGTTTCCCAAATTTTTGTAGGAGGGCATCTTAAGACGGACATATCTGGCCGACAGCCACACCTTGTCACCTGGGGAGAAAAACAGGAGGAGGACTTCTTCCCTTGTGGGTTGGGTTTTCCCATGCGCCTCGGAAGCGCGGAGCAGAGATTGGCGGGTCTGGGACCAGAGGGTTTTTTTATGTCCTGAACCAGTGCGTCCGCCGCAGGAACCTCGGAGGGAGATGCCAGAGGGAGAGCTGGGCGGGGATGCAGACCATATACAATGTAAAGGGGGAGACCCCTGCGATTCTGAGTCTCGGGAGTTGTACGAGAACTCCGCCCATGGCAACAATTTGGGACCAATCGTTTGGCGTGCTGAAACGAAGTGGCGTAGATAACCTCCCAAGACCTGGTTACTCCTCTCCCCCTGGCCATTCGTCTGAGGGTGGTAAAGCAGACGAAAGTCGAGTTTCACCTGGAGTTGGGAACACAGGGCACGCCGAACTTGGAAACAAACTGGACTTCCCCGATCCGAGACGATTTGCTGCGGGAGCCCATGCAGACGGAACACATGCTGGAAAAATAGGTCTCCAGACGGGGGGCCGATGGCAGGCCCGGCCCAGGGGGACGAAATGGCCCATCTTGGAGAACCGATCAGTAGTCACCCAAATGGGGTGTTGCCAGCCGAAGGAGGGAGATCGGTTATAAAGTCCACCCACAATGTTGGTCCAAGGTTGCGTCGGAATGGGTGTGGGTGTAGTAGGCCTGCCGGCTTGTGACAGGCATCTTGTTGCGGGCACAGGAGTTACAGGCCTGAACGTAATCCTTAAACATCCTTGACGAGCTCTGGCCCCCAAAATTTAGAACCGGGATATCAAAAGGGAACGCTTCCACCCGGCCGGGATGACCGGCCACAAAAGAGCAATGGCCCCATTTCAGGATGCGTCCGCGGAGAGCAGGGCAAAACGTAGGTCCTCCCTGGAGGAACCTTTCCCGGGAGGTAAAACTGTAGCAGCCGAGATAAGGCGTTCTGGGGGAATTATATGCTCTGGAGTGGATTCCCCCACCACCACTTCAGAAGCCCGGGAAAGGGGCGTCCGCCTGATGTTTTTCTCCCGGGCCGGAATTTAATCGGGAAAGTCGAACCGGGAGAAGAAGAGGGCGACCACCAAGCCTGGTGGGGTTAAGTCGCTGAGCCGTCTGGAGGTATGAAGGTTTTTGTGGCCCCGAAAAGATGCAGATGGGATGGCGAGCTCCCTCCAATAGGTAGCGCCATTTCTTCCAAAGCCATCTTGATGGCCAGCAACTCACGGTCGCCTATCGTGTATTCCTCTCGGCCGGGGAGAACGTTTTGGAGAAGAAGCCACACGTTACGGTCTTGCCCATGGGGCCTTTTTGCGTAAGGATGGCCCCGACCCCCCAAAAACGAGGCATCCACTTCCAAAGGGTGAAGGGTTTCGCGGGTCCGGCTGCGAGAGGACAGATGCCGTGGAAAAAGGCAGACTTGAGCTTTGCGAATGCCTCCTCAGTTTTCAGAGGGCCCACTGCGTGGGTTAGCGTGTTTCTTAGTGAGAGCCCAAATTATCGGAGCCACAAGCGTAGAGAAGTGGGAATAAATTGGAGATAATAGTTACAGGACCCCAAGAAACGCTGTTATGGCACGCAGACACCACTGGCGTGGCCACTGCAACCCACGGCCGACAGCTTTGCTGGATCCATTTGTAGGCCTCGATCAGAAATAATTGTACCCCAGAAACGGAAGGCTGGTTTGGTGGAAGAGCAGTTCTCCAGCTTGGCATACAGGTGATTATCTCGGAGCCGCTTCAAAACCTACGGACATGACAATGTGGGTCTCGAGGTCAGCGAGTACACCAAAATATCGTCCAGATAGACCACTACACAGTGTAGAGAAACCCGAAAATGTCATTCACGAGCTCCTGGAAGATGGCAGGTGCATTACACAGTCCGAATGGCATTACCAGGTACTCGAAGTGGCCATCCTGGTGTTGAAGGCCGTCTTCCCATTCATCGCCCTTGCGGATTCAACCAAATTGGGTAGGCCCCTCTTAGATCCAGTTTGGAGAAAATCCTTGCACCCTGCAGACGGTCAAATAACTCCGTGATCAACGTAGAGGGTACCGATTCTTTACCGTATCTTATTCAACCCGGTAATCAATGCAGGGTCGCAAGGTACCATCCTTCTTTCCACGAAGAAGAATCCTGCCCCCGCGGGAAAAGAGGACTTCCGAATAAACCCCTTCTGGAGATTCTCACGAATGTACTTGGACATGGCTTGTGTCTCCGGGAAAGGATAAGGGGTAGACTCTGGGCCCCCAAGGGCTGGTACCCGGCAATAGGTCAATCGGAACAATCAAAGGAAAATGTGGCGGCAGGTCTCTGCTTGCTTCTCGAGAAGACATCAGCATACTCCGGTAAGGAGCGGAAGACCCGCTAGAGGCTTAGCTGGTACCCGTAGAAGCGGCTGGCACCTGGCGAGGTGTCCACCAAACCCGCGAAACCGACACTTGGGGCCCCCCTCGCAAGACCTCGCCCGTCTGCCAGTCAAGCACCGGGGCATGGCTTGCCCGCCATGGTAGACCCAATAGGCGGGCGAAGAAGAAAACCGGGGTAACACATAGAACGATAGTCTCTCTTTGTGAAGTTTCCCCTACTTGGAGGACAACGGGTCAGTACGGAAAAAGGACTGGGTCATGGAGGATCTCTCCACTGACGGAGAAATGGACAGAGTTTTTCCAGGGGAACCACGGAAGGCAGTGTTGAGAAAACCAGGCAGCGTCCAGGAAGTTTCCAGCAGAACCGGAGTCCGAGAATGCTGAAAATTTGAAAGTGGGTTTCCCCGGGTTCAAATGCCATCAGGACCGAAATGTTCAGGCGGGAGAGAGACTGCACACGCTTGGGATGCTTTTCCCCCCACGTAGCCCAGGTGTGCCCCTTTTTCCCGGACGCCGTGGCGAAGCAGACAACAACGGAGGAGTGGATCAGAGCTGCCGCAGTAGAGACATAGATTCCCTTTACGCCGTCGTTTAAGCTCTTGCGGAGACAGGTGGGCTACATCCACTTGCATGACCTCTTCCACGGCTGGCTGGGAAAAGGGGGCGGGGGAGGCCGTAGAAACACCGTGCAAGATGAGATGGACGGCGTGGGACGGCTGGTTCTTGCTCTTGGCGGGGCTCCTCACCCTTTCAGCGAATCGGATGTCAATCCGGTTAGCCCGGTGGATTAGCTCGGGTTAAAGAAGCCCGGAAGGTCCCGGCGGCGAGCGCATCCTTGATTGGGCTGGAGAGGCCTTTCTTGACGTGGCCATAATGCTGCATCGTTCCAGCTAGCTCCGATGCTAGTGTGCGGAATTGCACGCGTAGTCTTCCAATGGAGGAGTCCCTTGCTGCAGGTTCAACAGGCGGTTTCGGGGAGATGACGCACGAGCAGTTCCTCGAAGACATTCCCAACTCTGAAAAAAATGTCGCTAGATCGGCCGTTTATAGGGTCACCTCGGTCCCACAGAGGAGTTGCCCCCGGCCAGGCTTACCGGGGAGAGACTGACCAAAGAAGGGCCCCCTTGGATCTTTCTGACAGCAAACTGACCTGCCATGGAGTTCCACAGCAGGAGCACTGAGTGATGAAAGCCCCTGCAGACCTTGGAATCCCCCTCAAACTTAGTCGCAGGATAGCCGGAGCTTGGGACCGACTGGGGCAAAATGCCACGGAGGAACCACTGCAGCCGACTGCTGCTGCTGAGTGGCGATGAACTGCTGCATCAGGAGGAAATTTGCCGACTGTTGCGCTTGCTGCGTGATCTGTTGGACTGCTTGGCCACAACGGTGTGATACTGGCGACACTTGGGATCGATACCTTGCGGGGTCCATGGCCGTATCCTACTGGTAACGGACGGTAGTGATCCGCTGGACCACCGCAGGCGATGGTGGAAAGCCCACGCCAGGGAAACGGAATCTAAGTAGGTTCCCGGTATTCACCAGAGCCCCCGCAAAGCGGGATGGACTTGCTTCGGCGGGAGTCTACCAAAGGTCGTTTTCCCCTGCGGGGACTTGCCTGCGGTGGCGGCCAAGGGTTTGACGTTTTAAAAAGATTCGTCAGGCAAGCTCGTGGTCGGGGACAGGCAGAAGGTCCCGGACAAAGGGGGCTCTGGATCGTAAACGTGGACAGGTAGACGGTCAGGCAGCGGCAAGATACGTGGTCGATAAACGTAGACAAGGGTACTGTACACGGAAAAGACTAAAACTAGACTATAACGCTTTCTCCAGAGTAAACACAAAAAAGATCCGCGAGGGCGGCAGGAAGGGCCAGACCTAAATAGAGCAGTGCCCGGGAATAGCCAATTACCGGCGCACTGCCCCTTTAAAATTTTCAAACAGCCGGCCGCGCGCGCCCTAGGGGCGGAGCCCCCGCCCGGGAGACCCGGGACTGACTGAGCAGGAGCGCGGCCGGTAAGTTGGTTTCCGGCGGGGACTGGGAGAAGAGCGGACCCCGAAACCCGACGGCGGACGGGCTCCGCTGAGAGCCGCAGCACGGGCGCGCCTGCGACCCGAGACAGAGGTCGCAGGGGCGTCCGTGACAGCTGCCCATTCTTCTTGGCAAAAAGCCTCCAATTCCTGTAAATTCCTGGGCTGTCTTGAATGAACTGCGCGCTTGAGATCTCCCCAGAGTGGCTCAATGATATTGAGGTCAGGAGACTGAGATGGCCACTCCAGAACCTTCAGTTTGTTCTACTGTAACCAATGAAAGGTCAACATGGCCTTGTGTTTTGGATCGTTGTCATGTTGGAATGTCGAAGTACGTCCCATGTGCAGATTCCCAGCTGATGAGTGAAAATTTTCCTCCAGTATTTGCTAATAACTTGCTGCATTCATCTTTCCTTCAACCTTGACCAAGTTTCCTGTGTCTTTTTAGCTCACACATCAGCAATTCACCTTCATGCTTTACGTAAGAATGGTGTTCCTTTCATCATAGGCCTTGTTGACACCTTACCAAATGTAACATTTATGGTTGTGGCCAAAAAGTTCTATTTTGGTCTCATCACTCCGAATTACCTTGTTCCAGAAGTTTTGAGGCTTGTCTCTGTGCTGTTTGACGTATTGTAGACGAGAGACTTTGTGGCACTTGCGCAGGAATGGCTTTCTTCTGGCAACTCGAATGGCTTTCTTCTGGCGACTCATCCATGCAGCTCATTTTTCTTCAAGTGCCTCCTTATTGTGTATCTTGAAACAGCCACACCGCTAGTTTTCTGAGAGTCCTGTATTCAGCTGATGATATTTGTGGGTTTTTCTTTGCATCTCGAACTATTTTCCTGGCAGTTGTTTCCGAAATTTTTTTGGTCTACCTGACCATGGTTTTTTTTTTACAGAGCCCCTGATTTTCCATTTGTTAATCACAGATTGAACACTGCTGACTGACATTATCAATTTCTTGGATATCTTTCTTTATCCCTTTCCTGTTTTATCAGTTCAACGACCTTTTTTCCCCCGAAAAACCCTTGAAAATTTCTTTTGCTTTCCCCCAAAGACTCACAATACAGAAACTTCGTGGCAAGAATCTGTCTGGACCCCAGAAACTCATCAGCTTTTATGCACACGCTGTTTAAAAAAAAGCCGGTCAGGGGTGATAATGTTACCTTTTTAAAGTACCATTCAAACCCATTTGGTTAACCCTTCGTGCTTTTTTTTCCCAATCAAAATCCCCAAAGGGGTATGTAAAATTTTGGACAGGGGTCATTTTGGTTTTGGGTTTTTTTTTTTTTTGGTTGTCATTATTTTTTAAAAAAAAGAAAAACACAGTAGTTTGAAAATAAAGGGCTTCACCCAACACTTTTTTTGAGTGGAAAAAAACATACCTACATTTTTTCTTTTTGAAAAAAGGCCAAGAAACAAAAATTCACTGGGGCTGGTTAAAATTTTTAGCAAAACGTACCACAAGGGGGCATGACTAAAAAAACCGGGCCCCCCCATAGCAAACTTTTGGATGAGAACCCCTCCCCCCCGTCTCCTCAACCACGAACATTTACCGGGACCTTCAAATTTAATGCAGTAAAAAAGATAATACAAGGATAAATCCCACAAATACACAGACCAACATTATAAAAAGCCTACTACATAGGACCTTTTAAACCCGCCAAACCGACCAAAAAATTACCCCCACATAGTGACTGAATACTCCCCTTAACTATACTAAATAAAGTGAAAAATGCTATTGAACCAGCCCACTGAGCAAAATTTTAACACAAAGACCTGGATCGGGGATTTTAGGGACCCTAGAAATGAGTTTGCCATGCCCCTGTACCCTTTATATTTAAATCCCCTGATTTAAAACCTTCTGTACTGTGACCCCAGTATCCCTGTACCCATCATAGTGTATATCTCTCTGTACTGTGACCCCAGTGCCCCTGTACCCATCATAGTGTATATCCCTCTTTATTGTGACCCCAGTGCCCCTGGACCCATCATAGTGTATATCCCTCTGTATTATGATTCCATTGCCCCCTTTATCCGTCATAGTGTATATCCCTCTGTACTATGCCTAGTGACACAAAGTAAGCAGCTACACATAGCGGCTGGTGGAGGCTACAATATAAAGATGGTAACCGGAATAACTATATCAGCAGCCCACCAGGCCATAGATTCTGGAGGCAACACTACATAAACTGACAACCCACCATAACACAATAGCATCTGACCACAAGTTGTCCCAGCAGTCACACTAGCAGCTGGAGACTGCAATCGAAGGAGGAGACAACAATGTCAGTAACCAGCATACGTTAAGCACATCTGGCGTCAGAACCAGAAGTCCTGTCATTTACGGTGCCAACAATAGTTCCGCTGCCAGCGTGGCTAGGAGACAACAATGTCAGTAACCAGCAATATTAAGCACACTGGGCGTCAAAACCAGAAGTCCTTCATTTCGGTTGCAACAATATTTCCGCCGGCCCACGTGGCTAGTGCTATCAAACCGGGGGTTCTTCTAAAACCCTCTCTTTGAGATGAAAGCAGGACATTGAGGGTCCTGCCGTGATATGTGCTCAAAGGCAGGACAGTCCCACCTAAATCGGGACATCTAGGCACTTAATTGTAGGCCACAGGCCTTAGGCCTACCAGAGGCCTGGACGAGCATCTTGACATAGGCTGCATAGGGATGTCATTCAATCACAATGCATACATCAAGAGGAGACTCCTAACCCTGGCCACTACACCTGCACTAAACAGCTGGAGGAGTCAGCTGCTCAGTAGGGGAACAGGAAGAGGTGAGTTTTATTTTATTTCAATTGCCAGAGAGGGGGAACTATTAAGGATGGAGAGGCTACCTACCTATGTAGTGGGGCCAAACCTACCTACCTAAAGAGGGGCCAATCTACCTACTAAATGGAAGGCTGCTCTGTATCAGTGGGATGCAAGACTGGGCCAGGGCAGCGTGCACTCAGCAGAGACAGAAAGGCAGAGAAAGCGACAGAGGCATGTGCAGGATTGTCAGTCATGTTGTAGGGTGTTGTTGTAGGGTGGAAGGCTAGAATCAACTTCACCAGTAGGCTCTGGGTACCCAGACTGACACTGGTCTTTCAGGACATGTTTTTATTAATCTACTGTCTTACTCTTGAGAAAAAATGACCTCCTTCTCTACACCTCCCACTAATCAGAGCACCGCTTCTGACTCAGGATCTTACAAGTTCCCACCTCCTCCATATTCTGTGCCATGCACAGGACACTTGTAGGCTGTATGAAGAAACTTTTTCACAGCAGCTATATTACATGTCTGTAAATTGTGCTGCTAGAATGGTACATGCACTGGTCCTCAGTTCATCAAGAACCATTTTAAAATAATAAAAAATATGTATTTAAAGGAACCTATAAAAAAACTGTTTGCAAGTTGCTCAATTTTTTTTTTACTTTAAATTATTTTAACCCTTATCAAAAGCCACATATAAAGCAGATCAAATTCCCCCCCTCTTACGCTTCCACATCTGTAAGCTAGAAGACCATATTTTAACATTAATTCACGCTGACAAGGATAATATGTCCAGTATTGAAAACAGAGTTATCTATGAAGATCCTGAACCACTCTCTTCACAAATTCCGAGCATTCTGCTACATTTCGGTTAATGAAGATACAGTCTATTATGTGTCTGAAATGACTCCGTCTTTATATCCATTGTGAAGAAGTAAGTGAAAAAGGAAACGGGTAATCCTTCAGTTCCTAATTTCCTCATCTCCAGATCATTTTATCCTGCCCATTCCTATTAAAATCTTGACTCGAAAGCACAGGAGGGAGTTCAGTAGATGTCTGAGCATTGAAGAGTTTCAGAAATTCAACATCTCAGATTTATAGGTCACAGTGACATTTCATAGAGAACCAACACTGCTAGTATTTGGCATCACATGAATTACTGAGAAGAATAAAGTGAGCTGTGCACATGTACCAAGATGTGTTAAAACTACCTCCACATTTGGCTGCTGGGTACAGTATACTAGCTGGTAGAACGGGCTGTGACAACACTGACTCTGTGATGAGAACAGACAGGCTGCTACTGTGGTGTTTTCAGATTCTGAAAAGCTGCTGATAAGACATATTTTACATAGGGAAGGTGAAGTCAAAGTCGTCTGATAAGAAAACTGTGTGTGAAAGCAGAGCAGGGAACTGCCACCTGTTCAGTTGAACTGCAGTACTGGTAGCACTATAGTAGAGTAACCTATTTTGCGACTAATTTGTTGATAGACACAGAGATTTGGTAACTGATTGAAAGGAAATTGATGACCCCCACTGTTATGTAAGAAACGTCTAGGGGGCAACAGTAAAGTGAAGATCTGTAATTTATCAACTATTGGCCAAAATATGGATCTGAAAATGAAAAGGAAGAAACTCATCAAATTGGATCAGGATAAATATTGCTTTACTAGTCTAGGGCTACACATTGATACTGTATTGTTGCTACCATAAAAAGGTATTGAGGCACATGCAGTCATAATAAAAAAAATATATACCATCTTTAAATATTACAGTTTTACTTATCAGGACATAATAAATAAAATTGTCATTAGAAGGTCTTAAAATTTTATATATAAAACTTCAGATGAACAACTGGACATGACAAAAATATAGAAATAGTTTGTGAAATATGAAGTTCACCCTGGCTGCTTCCATCGCAATTAAGAGTATCAAGGTACTGCAAGACAAATGCTCTTAATTAATTGATCATAAGCAAGTGTGACCACTTCTTTAAAAACAGATGTTTTAGCAGTTTGCTAGTGAGGACCCTTCAAGTGTCTGTTAACACAATGACAAGGAGGGAAGATTTCATCAATGATCTTAGAGAAGCAATTGTTGCTACCTATCAACCTTGAAAGGCGTCTAAGACTATTTCCAAAAATTAGAAGTTCATCATTTTACAGTGGGAAAACTGAATTGCAAGTGGTAAACATTGCAGATAGTTGACAATCTTCTAACTAGTAGATGTTCCAGCAACGTGCAGCTTCAAGCAGATGCAGAAACAAACAAGAGCTACATCTCAGATTCTACAGTCCTTAGCATGTTAGGCTAAGTGCACACAGCAAATGACAAAATGCCATCGAAAATACGATGTCATTTTGTCATTGCTGGGCCAGGGCAGGACCACGTTTTTTGACACAGATTGCACCAAAAAACAGTCGGTTTTCAGATTTGCCATTGACCCATACAATTGAATGTATGTGAATGCAACAACAATCCGCCAGAATGCCGCAGAACATGCAACATGTTGTATATTCCACTGGATTTTAAATGAGAGTAAAAAAAACCGTGCCGTATAGGCTGCAGCGTATTTTATTAATTGCTGTCAATGTAGCACAGTGTACTGTCGGATCTTTGGCGGTTTCAGTATTCCTGTGCTGTGTAGACATAGCCTTAAACATTCAGGTTTATATCAGTACAAGTGGAAAAACACTAAACAAGACATTGGGAAAAGCAATGGATTATCAGAGACTAATGGGACTGTTGCCCCAAGGTCTCCACCATTTTGGGCCTGGAGAAACCACCCTTCGCTACTGATGTAGCAAAGATCAACTTGACAGATGATGCACTGTGATATCATCGCACAGAAAGTGTTCTGAACCTTTCCAATGATTTTTTTTACTTTTGATTTTAGTGGCTTTTGTTGTGACCCAAGAATTGATAACATGGAAGGCAGTACTATTATGGTCAAGTTAAGCTTTCCTAGAACTGTATGCAAAAAACATTTAGATAACTTAATGTTAACAATGAAAATAATGTATTGACTTCCAATGGAAGAAGAGAACAGACTGCAGTAGGACAGAACCATATCACCTTGGCCCACTTCAGCTTCTTCTGCATTTTAAGTGCAATAGGTCAGTAATATAATGCACTCTGTACCATTGTGTGATTTATTACCATACATGTGTATATATATATATATATATGATATGTATGTGTGTATATATATATATATATATATATAGTAGCTAAAGAAAATAAGGGTGATGTGAATAAAAACTTTTTGAAAACTTAACAAAAAATAACATTAAAATAAAAATAACGTTCCATTAAACAAGAGAATATATTCTACCTCTTATTCTTAGTATTCGCTATGGCAGATACAACCTCCTGGAGGTATTTTCTTTTTCAATAATACCTATTCTTAATGTCTGCCAATGAAATTCTGCATAGCAGTAACATTGGACCTTAGGAGAGAATTGCAATATCCATAGAAGAATGCACTGAATGAAAGTTATCATCGGTTATGTGTACTTGTATTTATACTATATTCAGATGTGAAAAGTTTGCAATACTTTGGATATTGAATATCTTAAATAGAGTATTAACCTGACAACTGTGCAGGTGGTGGCTCTTTTGGGTCACCACAAGAGATAGCCATAACCACACCAGGGAGTGGAGTCTAAGGAGCCTCCAAGTATTTGCCAAAGCCTGCTGCAAGGTGGGATGGACTTAGCTGTGCGGAACTACCAGGTCACCATCCTTGATGTGATCTTGCAGTGACAGCTAAGGTGCCAATGAGGTGGAACAGGTAGAGGCATAGTCAGGTTACAGGCAAGGAGGTCAGGGCAGGCAGAGAGTAGTCAAAAAGTATAAGCTAAGCGTGAAATCAGGAAATGCAAATAAGAGGCAAAAAGGCACGAAAGCACAGGAGTGGACAGCAACAAAGCAGAGAAGGAGAGCAGAGCAGGAGTGGGGAGAGGTGAGTGACGGAGCAGTGGGAAAGAAAACAAGTGTGTTTGTGGTCCGTAACGGTTTGCAGTGTGCCTCTTAACATAATCAGTGAAACCACATTCGGTGTGATGATTATTGAAGCTTTGGCAGCAAGGATTTTTTGATGACTGAGTTATATACAGGGAGCCAGGAACCCTGGAATAGCTGCCTGTTCATAACCTGTGAAGTTAAAGTTTGCCCAGATGTGGCTGCTAATCTATTTTTTTCATCCATTTGGTGTATTTACTACCATGTTTATGATTATTGTAAGGTCCACTATTGCCAGTCTTGCAAGAATATGATGACAGTCAAAAAGGAAATAATCCAGTTTGTAAATCCTAGAAAGCAACTTAACTTGTGAGATTTGGCATCACTGTCCATGATGATACTTCAGTTTATAAGTATATAAGTAGTGTCTGCTAGTTGAGTAGAAAGTGATCTTCTCAGCTGTCAGCATCAGGCACAAGGTCAGTTGTCATGTCCAGTCACTGGAGGAGCAGGTACATATTTCAGTTGCTGTTTCTAGTCACTAGAGAATCAGACACTGAACCAGAAGCCAAGGTTGAAAAGGAAATAGACAGTCCTGGGAGCAATGTGATTCTAGACACCGCCACCAGCACTTCCTCCTAGGCTTCATTACTCCTTCTGCGTCAGTCCCATCATACAGCACATCTCCCAAAGCATCAGTGTCATAATATAAAGCCTCCTCCAATGTCAGTCATTGTACAGTACAGGCACTTTCTTGCTTTAGTTCTTTTAGACAGCAAATTTGTCCTCACTATCAGTCAACATATGAACCTCCAGTGTCAGTCTGAAAAGACCCCATCTAACCAGGCTAACCTCTTTAAAAACGCTGATAAAGATTTATCTATAATGTATCCATTACAACAGTAGCAACCACCAATTAGAAATCTAATTTTATAAACCCCACAAGGGTGTACCTAAAGCCGTAGCAGGCATAGCATCTGCTATGGCTCCCATAGTTTGAGAGAATCCAGGGGCATAGCTACAGGGGGTGCAGCGATAGCAGTCGTTACCGGGCCCAGCAGTCTGAGGGGGCCCAAATGCCCTCCTGCCACATAAGAAGATACCAGCATTGTAAATGGTGTATGGTTACTGGGGGGCCCATTTCAATTTTCGCACCAAAGCCCAAGAGCATGAAGTTACGCCTCTGAGAGGACCCATTGAGGTACAAGAAGATTCAACTTTTTTATAGGTATTACCAAATTGGTGGCTTTCTGCTATCTGGCCACTGCTATCTGGTTTCTCTTATTACATGGTTCGGTTATTTATTCCTTTAATTATTGCCATTTATGCTACTGTTTCAGTTTCTTATCAGAAGGTGCTCGGTCTCATTTAATTTGCCCCATGAATTCTAGTTACACCCCTGATTCACCATAATTCCTCTTTATCAGTGCTCAACAACTGAATTAGTGGATAAATATATGCTGATGTCGCATTATGAATGTGGTACTGTTCCAAAATATATAGTTACATACTGTAGGTGATAAGGTTGAATAAAGGCACAGGTCTATCAAGTCCAACCTATAGCTCTACTGTGCTTATCCAAAGGAAAGCAAAAACTCCTATGAGGTGGATGCTAATCAATGCATAACAGATGAAACAAAATTCTGTCCTGACACCAATATTACAATCAGAAGAAATCCCAGGATCAGTGTTGCCTCTCTTACCACAATGATTAGCTTTTAATATGTAGGAAAAATTAAATGAAGCCCCTTACCAAATACATGGCTGTTTTAATTTAGCTTTATTCAGGAAATAAAGAAGATTTTATCTACTGCTAATGTACACAAGCTTCTCCCCATCTCTCTCTCCTCGGTCTCTTATGTGATTGCTCCATCTACTCTCTCCGACCATTGTGAGTCAAACCCTGCTGAGTCTTATCTTTAACACAGGAGCTTGTTCATTTGAGTTAATGACAAGTTTAAACCCTTAGAACTCTGTAGTCTTCTGCACTTCAGATTACAAACCTATTGAACTCATATCACAGTAACATGATTAGCTAGAAATAGCAGAGCTGTCAGTTACAATTTTAAAACCCCCCCACCACCTAATCGGGAAGTGTGAGTCTGAAGCTGGCTGTGACTGTGAAACAGCATAATGAGAGCATCCATTTAAGTAACCAGTTGTGTGACAGTGTGTTTTATGGGAAAGGGGTCACTGTAAAGATGGCATATTGAACATATAAAGCCTGCATCTGACAGTGATAGAGGTAGGAGGAGAGTACAATGCTCAGAATGTTCATATAGTTTATTGTTTTACTCCCAAAATTGGATGGAGGTTGTATAATATGTATTCATATGTAATAACCACTTACAGTATCTTATGCTGTTTATGCACACCAAACTCTTGTCCCCACTAAGGGAATAAATGTATAATGATGAACATTGCTCATGTGCTGTTCCCAAAAACAGGAGGTTTCCGCCCTACGATTAGTGACATTGATTCAGGGGTTCTTCAGTCAATCTACATTAGAAACCACAGTTGCCAAACATTTGTACATATATGTGTGATATTCCATCATTTCAATCCTCCAATTAACTATACATAGACATGAACCTGTGTCAGAGCTTAACATTGTCTAAGGTATTTTGAGTTCATATTCTTGTACATTCTGTTACGGAAATGTTCACCTGCGTTCTCATAAAAACGACATGTCAGTGATATGACAGAGTAGTCGGACCCAACGCAGCTAAACGGACATATAGCTCCCTTGGTTTGCTCAAACAGACCTGTCAGTTGAACTGAGCCTGGGTGGACAGATGCCCATCAGAGTCCTCTGACCATTCTGGGGCAGCTGTTTCAAAGTGTGTGCATAAATTCTCAGAAATGCTAGTTTATGAGTTATATCAATGAACATATTTGCGCATCTTTAGGTCTACTAATGTCATTTAAGTGTCTTGAGAAGTGTATTAAATAATGAGTTATGAAGTTCATGTCTGAACATTATAAGCTGGTGGTGTATGGGGTTGCATTGCATGGCTGCTGTACATCCATGTTTTTGGTACATGTTGTTGGTTAGATTTAGGCTATGTTCACACTGTGATTTGATCTAAAAAGGACTTCCAAATTGGGCATCATGGCAGATCCAGCGATGGATCCATAGGGAAAAACAGTACAAACATAGTCACTTTGCACCATGTTTACCAGACAAAATAGTTCTACTACAGAGACCTCAGATTAGTGAGATACCAGCCTTACCTAAACTTGAAGAGAATGATGTTGCACACCAGGAAGTAGAGAAATAGCTACAAGGTGCTTGCGGAGGGGGTATCCAGCCCCATAGACAGATAAATCAGAATAAATCCACAGCACTCTTGATTTTTGCAATGAATAATCAATTAGTGATTTATTACAAACGTATAGACAGATCTCCAGAGCAGTTTTATAATAAGAATCTGGGCAAAAAGCATATGTTTCAGACGTAGTTATGAACGTTTTCGCCCCGGTTCCTTGTTCTCCTTCAGACAAATCTGAGGAAGGCCCAGTTGATCGAAAACGTTCATAACTACGTCTGAAACATATGCTTTTTGCCCAGATTCTTATTATAAAACTGCTCTGGAGATCTGTCTATACGTTTGTAATAAATCACTAATTGATTATTCATTGCAAAAATCAAGAGTGCTGTGGATTTATTCTGATTTATCAGCCTTACCTAAACTGGTATTTCTTGGTTAAGGTATAAGGTCGCTAAAGTAAGATGTTACAAAGGAATTGATGTGCATGCACCTCTTAACTCCTTAACGACCGGCCACCGACTATAGACAGTGGTGGTGCATGTCTTCTTTCTGCAGTGACGTCTCTAGACACTAAAAATTATTGTGCATACATACAAAAAACCTACACATATTAGGTATCTACACGACCGTAATAACTTATAGAATTAATCCAACAGGTTATTTATAGTGATGAGCAATTACGTCGACTATCGTCATCGGGTCAAATCGATGCGTGCTACATCTTAGGCAACACACTTAGGTTATAAAAGCCACAGAAAAAAAGTCACAGACCATTTACTATCCCTGTCTTGTACCACAGCCTGACCCTTAAACCTGCATCACCCACAAATTAAAAAGTGTCAGAAGGCAGTATGAAAATGAACCATCATTTTACTTGAACTGGACATTGAATATACCTGTCCTGGTATGCAGCATGATCCCCAAACCTGCATAACCCCCAGATTTAAAAGTGCCTGAAAAAGAAGTCTTTCAACCACCATTTTAGTTTCACTGGACATTGACTATACCTGTCCTGGGCCACAGCATGAGCCCCAAACCTGCATGACCCCAGATTAAAAAGTGCCGGAAAAAGAAGTCTTTCAACCACCATTTTAGTTGAACTGGACATAAACTATACCTGTTCTGTACCACAGTATGACCATTAAACCTTTCTGACCCCCAGATTTAAAAAGTGCCAGAAAAAGGAGTCTTTCAACCACCATTTCAGTTAAACTGTACATAGACTATACCTGTTCTGTACCACAGCATGACCCTTAAACTTGCATGACCCATAGATTAAAAAGTGCCAGAAAAAGGAGTCTTTCAACCACCATTTTAGTTTCACTGGACATAGACTATCCCTGTCCTGGGTAACCTACATCTGTTCAAGTCTTCCTGTACCTCCCTCGTACAATCCAGAGGAATATTTGTATCAGCTATTTTGTAAATGCAAGTTTTTTAGTAGTTTAATTCTAGAAAACACATTTTTAAAATAGGATGGAATCCCACCATGTCTTTGTTTCTCTTTTTTTTATTGTATTAAATGGGTTGTCTCACTACAGGGATTGCTAGCTATGTTAAAGATCTTGCAAAAACAAGTCATTTTGCAATATGTGTCCATTAACAGTGTCCTACCTATTCCTGTTTCTGACAGCACCATCACCCTTGGGCCACTCTTGACAATTGTGTAGAACAGATGTCTGTTAGAAACCACATTTTTTACAATAGTAGTATAGCTGCATTTCACAGCAACATCCCCCCAAAAATTCAAAACATGACCCTTGAGCCACTTTTGACAATTGTGAAGAACCAACGTCTGTTTAGAAAAAACAATTTTTTTATAATGGGATCTGTAGTATTGCTGAATTTCAAAGCAGCATGACCCCAAAAAATTATAAAAATGACTTCTCAGCCAATGTTAAAAATTGTGAGGGAGAAATGCCACTTAGAAGCCACATTTCTGTTCCAAAGGACCATGATTATAGCTGTATCTCACAGCACCATGACCCCAAAAAATTATAAAAATGACTTCTCAGCCACTGTTAAAAATTGTGAGGGAGAAATGCCACTCAGTAGCCACATTTCTGTTCCAAAGGACCATGATTATAGCTGTATCTCACAGCAACATGACCCCAAAACCATTGACAATGCGAAAAATTCTATAGATGAAGTGAGTAAATGGAATACGGTTTTGTTATGAAACCTTGGTGTCTTTTACAGTCTCCTCACAGCAAAACCAGCAAAATGAATTTTTGGGAACTGAGAATAAAAATTGCAGTAAGAAATTATCATTTTAAAAAAAAGTTTTCAAGAGGACCATTTCTGTTTGAAGAGGAATGGGAAGTAGACCGGCAACTAATCGGTGACCTCGGCAATTGGGGCCACAACATCATCAGAGATCCATGCCTGATTCATCTTAATGAAAGTCAAACGATCCACATTATCTGTGGAAAGCCGGATGCGTTTGTCTGTAATGACTCCTCCAGCTGTGCTGAAGGTCCGCTCAGATATGACGCTGGCTGCTGGGCAGGACAACACCTCTATGGCGTGGCGAGTGAGCTCGACCATTCGTCCATTTTGGATACCCAGAAGTCAATTGGGTCCGGAACACATCCAAAAACATCGGTGTTGAGACGCAGATAGTCATGCACCATGATCTTAAGCTGGTCTCTGTGTGTTGTATGTGTGCCCTGCATTACATGCGTTCGTGAGGTGGTATATACAGATTGCCAGAGGTCACCCACTAGGCTTCTACCACCTTGCCTGCTGCTGCCGCTACGGCTACTTGGCACTCTACTGCTGTCACGTCGCTGACGTTGTTGCACCGTGGCATTTGAAGAACGTGAAGCAGACGAAAAAGATGTCTCCAGTTGATCAATCAGCACGGTCTCCATTTCCTGCATTTTACTCTCTATTTGGGGGGGTGGAAGGAAAGTGCTGAGTTTTGTTTTGTACCGGGGATCCAGGAGGTGCCACACAGAAAACTGTTGTTCATTTTGATGGCCTTAATGCGAGGATCAAGTTGGAGGAAATGGAGCATCCAAGCACTCATGTGAGAGACGGAGCCTTGATCCCCCAAGCCTCTGGGTCGAGGGGCACTAGCAAACTAATCTTCCTCATCTTCCTCCTCCACCTCAAATTCGCGCCAACCTCTTTCCAAGGCAGGGACGTCGGTAACGTCGGTGTCCAGGAATACCTCCTCCTCCTCCTCCACTTCCTCCGGCACAGCGTCAGCACCGCTCTGACTTACCTTAGATGATGCACCATGAGAGCTGAGGCGCCGCCTTGCACTAGCCCTGGACCCCGAACCACTACCTAATGAAGACCGATAAAATTGAGAAACCGTCGGGCCTTGTGGATTCGACGGAGAGAAAGGCTCCGTGTCCGCATCTGTGTCCGTCGCCTCCTCCGTCGCTGGTGGGACCTGATGTTTCAAAGTGTCCAACGATCGTTCCAGAACTAAGATCATCACAATGCTCATGCTGACAAGGGCGTTGTCCACACTGACCATTTTGGTGGCTTCTTCAAAACTGGCAAGGATGGTGCAGAGCTCTTTCACCTGCCTCCACTCTCGGTGGCTCAACACCCCGAGGTCCGCACCGCTGCTTGTCAAACCATGTGTCACGTCGTACTGCTTAATGGCATTGCGCTGCTGCCACAATCGCTGGAGTATGTGGAGGGTGAAATTCTAGCATGTTTCTATGTCAACAATGAGACGGTTGACGGGGAGGCCGAGCTGACGCTGCAACGCAGCCAGGCGGGACGAAGCAGGGTGAGAATGGCGGAAGCGCGAACTCAGACCTCGAGCCTTCCTCAGCAGACAGTCCAGACCCGGGTAGCGCTTTAGAAATTTTTGGATGACAAGGTTCATGACATGTGCAAGGCAAGGGATGTGCTCCAGCCTACCGATCTTAAGGCGGCCAGCAGATTTCGACCGTTATCGCACACCATCTTGCCTGGCACAAGGTTCTTGTCACCCAGCCAGCGCTCGGTCTCGTTGCGGAGAGCCGTCCACAGCTCCTGACCTGTGTGTGGACGGTCTCCAAGACAGATTAATTTCAACACGGCCTGGTTTCTCTGGGCATGTGATGTCACCAGAGAACCTTGGGGGAAAGAACCCTGCACCATCCCTGCGGTTTTGAAGAGCGTGCGCCGAGCCTGAGAGCCACCATCACCACCAGAGACATCCACCCAGCTCACCCAGTGAGCTGTCACAGAGATATAGCGGCCTTGGCCGTGCTTACTAGTCCATGTGTCGGTGGTCAGATGGACTTTTCCAGACACAGATGCAGACAACGCGCTTCAAATTTTAGATGACATGTGGCTGGCCAGGGCAGTTACGGATTTTCTGGCAAATTAATGCCTGCATGGCATCTGATTTTGGGGGCATGCCAGGGCCATGATGTGGCAGAGCCTATCTGTGTCTACCAGACGGAAAGGCAACATTTCCAAGGCCCAAAGCCTGGCAATGCCAACATTCAGGCTTTTGGCTTTGGGATGGTTTGGGTTAAAGTGTTTCTTCTGCTCCCAAACCTGGAAGACCGAAGGCTGGCTGCTAGACTGGCCACTGTACGGCATGCAGGTTGTCAAACTGGTGGAAGGAGAATGGGTAGGATGGGTCTCTGGTGGTGCTGGTGGTACTCGGGCGACGGTGGAGGTTGAAGCGGAGGCTGATCCCTGATCATGACTCTGAGAGACATGGGCAGCTGAGGAACGCTTGGTGGTGGTGGAGGAGGCGGAGACGGAGACAGAGGGTGTGACAGTGGTTGGAAGCCCGGCATCGGTGTGGCCTTTTTTGGCCAAGTGTTGCCTCCATTTGAACTCATATATTCGCTGCATGTGACTAGTCATGTTGGTGGTGGTTAAACACCTAAGATTCTTGCCTCTACTGATGCGTTTACGGCAAAGGTGGCATATGACATCGCTGGGTGAATCAGAGGCTTGCTCGAAAAAGGCCCAGGTTTGAGAGGTCCTGGACATTTTCAACGACGATAAGCAAGGAGCGGTGTTTCCGCTGATCGTGGCTGGTGGAATCATCTCAGCGGACTTCTGCGACCGCCCTCTCCCTTTTTGAGGCGGGACCTGTACTGACACTACCCCATCGTCTTCCTCCTCGTCCAGTGATGAAGCGCTCGCAAACAAATTCTGCTGAAAAGACCACGTTGGATCTGCAATGTTGTCATCATCAACACAGGTGTCTTCCTCGTCCTGACATTATGCATTCTGGAGCTGCGGGCTACAAGCAACAGGCACTGCAAGGCGTTGCCGACCACCCAGGATTTTTGCCGATTGACCGGCTTCCTTCTGCTCCTCTGATGGTTCAGCAATTGGGCGTCAGAGCAGACAAAATCATCATCTTTGGCCTCTTGATCTTTTGAAATGCCTTCTGACCCCAACTGCATTTTGTCATCAAAGAGGTCTTCAGAAAATGGATTATTCACAGTGGTGGGTACATGAGTTGACATTTGGGCTGCCTTCGCTTCATGTTGGACAAATGCTGACGATGATGATGACGACATTTGTGGCCATGACTGGGAGGACGAGGAGGTAAGACTGCTGGATGCAGGTTGCATTAACCACTGAAGATTGGCGATGCTGTTCGTTACTGAGATTCACAGGGCCCTGACCCAGCGATGACAGGCCTGACGGTCATGCAACCGACGATCTGCTGACTTGCGTGTTGTTGCCAGCACTGGAAGGAGCACCTTCTCTCGTACCTCTACCTCCATGTCCTGCACGCCTCTTTGCTCGCTTACCACCTGCAGTTCGCTCCATGTTTAGAAAGATTAAAATTTTAAAAGGTATGGAAGAGTTTTTGACAGACTCTTATGGAAAGACGGCAAATCACAGCTATTCTAAAATCCCTCTAATTTTCAACAGCCTACTAGGATTAGAAACAGAATTGTTTCTATCAAATATCTGTGAAATGCAGTCTGGTAGAAGAACCGTAAGACAAAATCAACAGTATTCTTCCTTCAGTCCCTGAGATTTAAAACTGCCCAGTAGGTCTAGGAATTGATAGTTTTCAACAAACTATCGCACAAATGCATGATTAGCGCCAAACTGAGACGCACTAAGTGAAATAGAAGTATTAAAAATTTATATGGATTAATATGGCGGCCTTCGCACCACTGACGATAGGTGCAATTTACTATTAAAGAACACAATGGGCGATATGTATGAACGGGCTTTACGCCTGTTTTCTGGCGTACACTGCGCCTCCCAGCCCGAATCCCCCTGTCGGACGCAGCGTTCGCCACTTTCAGCTGCGGTCCGCATGAAGGGGCGGGCAGTGGGCGGGCAGTGGGCGCGGTGGGGCGCAGTGTAGGTATTCCAGGGCGGGACGCGGCGCGCTCGTATAGTCCGAGGCATGTACCATCGCGGCTCGCCAAATCGCGGCGCTCGGCAGCTCCGACAAGCAGACCAGGTTTTTTTTTGGTCTAAATCCTCCAGCAGAGGCGAAGTGAAGCAGGATCCGAACATGCGAGGAAGCGGATCGAAGATCGCGACAGAAGTCTCGGCGCTCCGCTCTGACAAGCAGACTTGGTCGAAATGCTCCAGCGGAGGCGAAGTAAAGCAAGAACGGAACATGCGAGGAAGCAGATCGAAGATCGCGACAGAAATCTCGGCGCTCCGCTCCGTGCAGCAGGAGTATGAATAGAAAAAATCGCCTTTATAAAGGCGGAAAACAGTGTCAGAAGAGAGCTGCACGTAAAAAATACACATAATTAAAAAAAACATCACTTTTCCAAAGAGATATTGCAAATTGCCGGGAAAGACAGTAATTCAAAATCTGAAACCTATTCTCATTGGTCGGCAGAAACCGGCCAATCAGAATCGGAGCGACAGTGAACCATTAAAAGCTATGGGGAAGAATTGACCAATCAAAATCCCCGGCGGGATAATTCAAAATACAGTAAAAATGCTGAAAAGAGCTGATTGGCTGAGCTAGCGGGGTCTCAGCTAGCTCAGCCAATCAGAATAGGAGCGACAAAGTCCCATTCTAGCCTATGGAGAAGTGTAGACCAATCAGAATCCAGGGCGGGATAATTCAAAATACAGTAAAAAGACAGAAAAGAGCTGATTGGCTGAGCTAGCGGGTGCTTGGCTATCCGAGCCAATCAGAGTGCGAGCTACTTCTCCCATTATACTCTATGGAGAGATGAGCGCACTCAAATCTCCACGCTCAGCGCCGCGCGGCATGAAGTATTAATCAACGAATTATTTTTCAGACAGTTTGTGGATTTAGAAACCGTCTGAGAACAAACAAGCAACGCTCCCTATAGACTTTAATAGAAAATCTGTTCAGCAGTCCCCACTGAACAGATTTTTTGCCGGCTGTTTTTTAACACCGCCGGCAGTCCGAAAAACTTATAACATGTTAATTCTTCTGCTCGGTTTCCAGACAGAAAATTAACATTGAAGTCAACAGGAAGTGGGTGAACGTTTTTTTGTGCTTTTTTGCGCATTTTTTGTGCAGTTTTTGGGGAAAAATACCTGCATTTGCACTAAGTACACTTTTCTGCTTAAAAAAAAGACCAACTACTGCTCAAAAAACCAGGACAAAATCAGTGACAAAAAACATTCAAAAACCGAAAACTACCGAAACAACCACCACTTTTTGTGTCAAGAAACATCCAAAAACCGGTTGGGATGGACAGTTCTCAGATTTTGTCCTTTTGCCGTGTGAATACCCCCTTACATTTTTTTGCCATTGCCACAACTGTTTCCGGTAGAAGAATTAGTGAAATGGCGACAAGGTCATGGATGCCCAAGGCTCTTTGATTCTATTTCGAAGTAAAGGCTGATCAATTCGGTCCAGTACTATGGAAGAGCTAAAATTTATAGAACAAATTGTTAAAATAGCTGATGCTGGCTATGATAGAAAGGTGTCAGACACACAAAATGACACAGGTTACTGTATTGGAGATGCTTTGACCCAATTGAACAACCAGGGGCATTCCTAAAGGTGAGCGAGGCGGGCGATGGCCGGCGCGCCGCTCACCAGAAGGGGCGCCTCACCCACCCGGCGATTATTCTACGACTCTGTCCAGCTGTTTTACAACGGTCGTGCAGAGTCAGCAGCTGCACACACACTGTGCAGCTGCTTGTACAGGGAGAAGGCAAGACGGATCGTTACCCTCCTGTCTTTTCCATTATATATACAGCACTCAGTGAGTGATGCAAGGCTTTCCTCACACCCCTGTGATGCTGGATCTCCACTTCCTTCCCTGATGACATCACGCCACTTACACTGGATGAGTATTTTTTTTTTCTTTTAATTTTCATTTAAACCTTACAGAGAGCAACACCTGGCTACAGGAGGCAACTACCTGGATACAAGGGGCAACAACCTGGCAAGAGGGGAAAACAACCTGGCTACAGGGTGCAAATAACTACCTGGCTACAGGGGATAACAACCTGGCTACAGGGGGCAACTACTTGGCAACAGGGGGCAACTAACTAACTGGCTACAGGGGGCAACTATCTGGCTTCACTGGGCAACTACCTGACTACAGGGGGCAACAACCTGGCTACAGGGGGCAAATACCTGGCTACACTGGGAAGTTACCTGGCTACAGGGGGCAAATAACTACCTGGTTACAGTAGGCAACTATCTGGATGCATGGGGCAACCCGGTTACACTGGGCAACCCGCCTGGCTACATTTCAAGTACCAAAAACTACCTACAACCCCATATAACTACATAAAAGGGATTAAATTTTTTACTTGGGGGGGTTAAAACTACCTACTACTTAATATGGACCAAGATACCTACCTATTTTTTTTACCTACCTAATGGGTGCTATCCACCTACCTAATTGAAAGGGCTGCCTACCTTTTTGGGATATACCACATACTTTCTTAGGGAAATTTTAACTACTTCCTATAATAATAATTTCACTGCAAATAAAAAATCCCTTTTTAAAACATAACTTTTACTAGTCATCAAAAAATATTAAAATCTAAACCCCCAGTATTACCACTGCATACCTAGAGATTTCACATAAAATGTGGAACTATCCGTCATGGAGTAAAACGCCCCCATAAAGAGCCTTTCCCTTTAATGACAACAATTTCCTACATCTGTATAGACACCTTTAAAAACCCCCTATCCCCACCTTTCCCCCATACAATATTAGGTTCATCAGGGGGTTCAAAAAATTTTTCTCTCAATGTGGAAAAAAAAATACCTATATACAACCAATACTACAACACGTACTTCCCTTTAGGTTTGAAATGGACTGAAAAATTACTTAATTTCCCGCCCCAGGTAAAAAGACGATAATTCCCCCCCCCCACTCCTCTAATGGGGGGCACCCCCAAAATAAGGGATACAGAGGGAAAAAATTTGTCTTTGGCTCCCTTTTATTCTTAAATGGCCCCCCCAAATGTATAATTTTAAAAATTCCCCCGTGCTTTCATTTTTGTAAAAATTGATTTACCCCTTCAAGGTTCCCATGGCATGGGGCAAATTTTTACTCTCTTGGTTTTTCCGGGGTTCCGATGTTTCAACTGCGCATTCCGGGAATAAAAAACCTGTCCCCCCCCCTTCCGGTTAGCTCGCCGGGAAAACACCAAACCCCCGCCTAAGCCGGGGAAAAAGCCCCCGGCCCCCAACCACGCGGCCCCGGCTTTTAAAAGAATGCACTGCCATGTCAGGGAGGAAACATAATTCCAAACTATACCAACTCCTGGGGGTCGGCGGCATACCATAAAAAGGGTTTTTGTTTTTCAGTTCAAAGTATCCTAACCACAAAATACTTATTTCTGACACCACCTTCATCTGCCATGATATTGGTAATAAAAGACTGATGTGGCGGGACCATCTATAAAATTGATTTTCCCGACAAAATTATATACAAACACATTTTGGTTGACAAGGCTTAAAAAAGGGGGCCAAAAAAGACATCGTGGTACAAAATTTCATTTTCCCCCTTCCCCGCTGACAAAGATTATCAACTGTAAAGAAACAAAAGAATAAAAATAAAAAAATAAAGATATGACCGAACTGTTCATTGGTCAACTTTAAAAAAAGTCCCAAAAGTGGTCCTCTATGAAGTGCGAACAGACAAAGCAAAAGTGGACACCCAAGTAGAGTCCTATTCAATAAAGCAAAACCAAAAATTGGGGAAAAGTCTCATTTTAGGCCCTTTGGTTGAACAAACCATCGGTAAAAACCTTTTCCCCTCTTTACACAGGATTCGTCTACCCATTTTCCCCCCCCCTCTGGGGATGGCCCCCCCCCACAATTCTAAAATCAAAAAACGCAGAATTCCCAAATCACCATTAGTGTTTCCCACACTGTCGACTAAAAGCGGTCTCTTTTTTATTTTTGTAAAAAACCCCCAGATTTTTCCCCCCACCCTTCTTTTTAAATATTTCCCCTTTTGTTTTTTTTCCAAAAAAATTGGTTTGGGGAGGGGGATTACACATATAAACACTCCCTTTTTGTCCACAATTGGGAAAAATCACAAAAAAAAAATTGTTTTCCATTTGAAAACACTTGTGAAGGGTTTGGGTTTGTTGTACGTAGGACAGGCCTACACATCTCCCTGCCCACATTTTTTAACATACCCAACCTCCTTTCTAACCAAATGCCTTGAAGGGGAAAAAATTTTAAGTGACTTTGGATCATCATCTTTAATAGATCTCCCCCCTAAAATTTCGAGGGGGGTTTTTGGGGAATAAACCTTCAGATCCTTCCAACATCAAAATGCCCCCAAATTTCTTGAGGATATTAATGACTTCTAAAATTTCTATCATCGAAAGGTTGCAACATACTGCTCTAATTTAATCTCTTTTTCTGCCTGGGGGCTTACCCTGTAAAGAGTTTTTTCCTATTTTTTTTTTTTTGTGCATGCCTAAAGGCGAATTTTCCAGGACTTTTTGGGAAAACCCGATTAAAAAAAATCTCTCTCCAACATACCGACTGTCCCCTAAAATTTTCCCCACTCTGGGGCATTTCCTTAAAAATCCAGAAATTTTACCTTTCGGTATTCCCCCTTACAGGGGAATGGATGGGAACTTTTTCCAGGTTTTTTTTGCACAACTTAAAAAAAAAAACAATATTGGAAAGCATTTCACATTTAAATCAGGGAAAAATGTTTTTAAAATTTCTTGTTTCCTTACATTAAAGAACGAAAAAGGTAAATCCATACAATATTATAGGAAAACCTACAGCAACTAACATTTGTTACACTTTGGAAAAATTTACCCTCCATTACCCTGGTAAAAAGAGGGAATACCGAAAGGGTTTTAAATTTCTGAGATTAAGAGAAACTGCCCAGAATGAGGGTTTTAGGAACATCGGGATGTTGAAGAGAGATTTTTTTAATCGAGGGTATCCCACAAAAGTCCTGGGGAAACAGCCTTTTAGGCATGCCCAAAAAAAAAAAATAGGACAACTCTATACAGGGGGAAACCCAGCAGATAAAAAATCCAATAGAGCCCTTTAAAAATTTTCAACCTTTGATGAAAAAAAACTAAATCATTAATATCCCCCCATAAATATTGGGCATTTTGATTTTTGGACCCTTTACCCCAAAGGATTCTTCCCCCCCCAAACCCCCCCATAACTTATCGGAGGGGCAGATCTATTAAAGATAGACTATCCTATCCACATACACCAAAACCCTCTCAGGCAATTTTTTGAAAGGAGACCCCATGGGTTAATTTTCAAAAAAGTGGGCAAGATTTTAGCCTTCCATACGTAAAAACAAACCAAATCCTTCACAAGTTTCATCAAATGGAAAACATTTTTTTTCTTGATTTTGCCAAATTTTTGGACAAAGGATATTTATAAAAGTTTTACAGCCCCGCCCCCTCAATATATTGGAAAAAACAAAGAAATATTTAAAAGAAGGGTGGGGGCATCGGGGGAATACAAATAAAGAGCACCCATAAACTCACATGTGGGGGGAACACATAAGGTAATGGAATCTCCCCGCCTTTTTTTATTTTTTTTAATTGTGAGACCACCCCAAGGGGGGGGAAAGGGGTAGACAATCCTGTGTAAAAGGGCCCAATTGATTTACCGATGGATTTGTTCAACCAAAGGGCCTAAATGAACTTTTTTCCCCAATTTGGGGGTTTTTTTTATTAATAGGGCTCTACATTTGGGCCCCCGTCCACATTTGCTTTTCTCTGTTTACTCTCCATAAGGACCACTATTGACTCTTTTCAATCTGACCCAATGAAAATAAAACGTGTCAACTTTAATTTTTTAATATTCTTGATTACTTACAGCTTTTTATAAAACTATGTCAGCTGAGGAAAAAATGAATTTTTTTTACCCCGAATGTCTTCTTTTTTTGGGGCCCTTTTTTTTAAACCCCGGCAAACCCACATGTTTTTTTTGCATATAAAATTTGCTCCCGGGAAAAAACAATTAAGGATGTCCCCCCCACACATCCCCTTTTTTTTACCATATATCCCCGGCAATGGGGGGGGTCAAAAAATAATGGGTTTTTTGGAATACATTTGAAAATGTAACGCAACCTTTTAAGGTATGGCGCCGTCCCCCGAGCTTGGGGTTTGATTGGCATTATTTTTTTTCCCCCTACATGCGCAGTCATTTTTTTGAACGCCGGCCCGGGGCCCCGTGGTTCGGGCCCTTTCAGCAATGCGCTTTGCTTTCCGGCGATGCAAAACCCGTAAGCGAAAAGGTATTTTTAAAATTCCGGACATGCGCAGGTTTTTAACATCCGGGAAAGCCGGGAAAAACAAGACATGAAATTTGCACACATGCTCATGGGGGAACCTTTTAAGCGGGTAAAAATATTTTTACTTACTTTGCAAGCACGGGAACTTAAAATTAAAAAAATTTTGCGGGGCCCCTTTTAAGACATAAAGGGGGACAGAGACAATTTTGCTCTGAAACCCCCCTCATCTTGGGTGCCAGCACTAAGAGGACGCGGAAATTATCGTCTTTTTTACCTGGGAGCACTTAAGCAATATCAGTCCCCCTTATCTAACCTAAAAGGGAATACATGTTTAGTAATCTTTGTAAAAACTATTCTTTTCCACATTGAGAAAAAATTTTGAATCCCCCCCCCTAAAAACCCCCCAAAATTTTATGGGGGGAAAAGCGTCGGGATACTGGGATTTAAGGGGTCTAACACGCAGTATGATATTTTCTTCCCCTTAAACGGAAAACCCCTCTTTATCGGGGGAAAACTCCACTGAGGGTATTCACATATCTGTACATCTAGGGACAGTGGTAATACATAGGGGTTTAGAAAATTAATATTTTTTTGATAGACTAGTAAAATTAATTTTTTTTAAAAGGGTTATTATTTTCAGTGATATATTTTTTTAAATCCCTGTTTTATATAGAAAAATTTGTAGTAATTACTTTCCTTATTGGGATACAAAACAAGACTAAAAAAATTGGGGGCCCCCAAAAAAGGCAACCCATTTAGCCATTTGGGCACTTTTACTGTTTGGGTACAAAGGGGTAAATTTTTTACCTTTTGGCTCTAAGATGGGGATTTTGTATAGAGATTGGAAAAAGGTAGGGGGAAATGCTGAAAAGAGGATTTTAAGATGTTTGCTTTTTTTAAAAACTACAGTAACCCTCGGGCCGGAAAAAGATTCATGGTGGTCTGGGCTGGAAAAGGGGACAAAAAAGGGAAAGAGAACAACCTTCAGAGACGTCTCCTGAATTCCTTGGATTAACTTTATTTTTAATCGCTTTATGTATGCGAGATGTGTACAAACTGGAAACCATTCTGTATGGTCACTGTATGCCGGTAATATGATTAAATATAATGGTTTACTTTCAGTAATGGTATGGTGTTTTAAATTCATCAGTTGGGGGTAATATAGGGGTCGGGGCGATTGGTATTATTCATCACTTGGGGTGGTGAATGTGGCTTGGGTTGTTTAAACAGTCACTATGGGGGGTGATATGAGGTCATGTTTTTGGGGTATATTCAGTCCTATGGGTATGATTTTTTGGTCATCGTGTTTTTGTAAAATTCATGACTAGTGGTGGGGGATATGTGATCATTGGGTCACGGTATTTGGGCATTATGTGCTGGTGATATATGGTCACAATTTGGCGGTATTTGATCACTATGTGGTGGTGATAAAAGGGTTTTTGCGGTATTACATGACTATTACTGGTGATATATGGCCTTGGGATTCTGGTTTTGTGTAGCAGTGTTACTTGGTAACTGTATGACTATTATTCAGATGTTTTATACGTTGAATATTGGGTTAAAGCCTTTTGTATATTTTGGCTCTTTTTGATGGTTATGCACTGTGTCACATCGTGGTGCATTATGTTAAGGGGAGGGGGGTTTCTTCACCCCACCCTGAGTGAAATTTAGCCTAGTAACGGCGCTGTGAACAACCATCACAATCTGTCAAAATCGCTTGGGCTTGCACTTGCCCATTTTTCCTGCATTCAGTACATCACATTCAAGATCTAACTGTGCACTTGCTGCTTAATACATCCCACCCCTTGACAGGAGCTATTTTGACGTGATAGTCAATGTTATTCAATTAATCTGTTGGATTTTTTTATAGCTTATTTAAAAATTGGGGCGGGTGTTTTTTTTTCTTTATTTTTCATAGTATGTCAAATAAGTGACAAAAGAGGTTTAATAACTTTACAACCTCTTTACTAAGTGAAGCTAAAATTCTTTAAGCAGACATGGGGTTTAAGCAGACAGCCAGACAGGTCAGGAAGTTAAAACTGGCCACTAGGTCCGGAAAAATTTTAAGAAAGCAGCAGTTCCTGGTGCCAATAGAAAGGTTTAAACATCACATACAAACCGCCGCAGTTACACCATTTAAGCAATTCTCCAAACAGGCACAAAACAAGCATAGCAAACAGCACAGTCAAAACTGCTGCCTGAAATCCGACACCCTCTTGGAGGCAGAATGGATGCAAAGCAGAGGGCGGCTTTTAAGAGCCTAGGTTCCTTACCAGAGAAGTAGGAAATCAAACATGATTGGGATAAACAAGGGAGGAGTGGGAAAACAGGACAAAACACAAAAACAAAATAAGTGATCAAAAACCGGGGTAAAAAAGAAGGAAAAACGTGGTATCCTAATTGAGGAGCAGAGGAATAACCAAGAAGATAAGTCAGAGTCCAAAACCTGGAAACACAAAGAGTCACAGATAAGAAGAGCACAGAAAGACTGATTTGAGTGCCTCCACTTAGCCATTTATTGAACCCTGGTGAGATTGGTTCTGCTCCAACTTAAGCTAGGCAACAAACATGAAATGGTTTTAAAAGGATAAAGCACTCCTAACACTCAGTATACATGCTAGAGCACTAGGACTCTTTGGGGTTAGAACAAACGGAAGTCAGATTCAAGATCTGGTTTTTTTCTTTGGGGGTTTTTAAACAGGGAAACACACATTAAAAAAAATCACTGGCACGAAACAATCATTTGTTAGTTGACAGAGGCACCACCATAGAACCTAGATTTTTCTGGTGGTGAAGCAAACACGATAAAACCCTTTAATACACTGACTCCTTTTTGTTCAGCTAAATTTCTAATTCTAGATCAGATCTAGAAGTTCTGGGCTCTTTAGTTGCCATTCATATTATCCATCTCTTCAATATGTCATCAGTTTTCTTGCAGCCATGTCCAGGGAGGTTGCCTACAGCCCAATAGAAATTAAAATTCTGAACAAAATGTACAATCAACTAAAATGGTCATATAGCCTTTACAATTAACATGTTTGTCTATCTTTTTTTTACTTTACTGAAACAACTCTCTCCGTAGCTTCCTTTCATTCATGTTCTGTGTGGTACACACCATGATACCAAACAACACAGTGACTTCTCTATACACTTTAAATAGGCAGATTGACTTCTTACAAGTTCAACTAAATCTGTGATAACAGAAGATCCAGGGTCTTCCTCTCTGCCTCATTGTGAGGTATCTAAATTAAAAATGAACCCAGAAGCATATGTGCACATGCATCCTCAAAAGAATGAAGAGACATTTCCAAAATGTCAGTACAGTCTTCCTCCTTTATTAAAAGTTTTGCAAGAGTTTTTTTTATTCCTGATTGTAGGAGTATCATTTCCAAAATAGATAGTATATCTTTATTGTACAAACAATACTTTATCAACTCCACTTTATTACTTTTTTTATTTTTAACACATTTTTTAACACATTTTGATTATGAAACACGCCTTTAATTATTCTTAAGTTTTGGTTAGTACTATGCATATCATAATCATTCATGATATCATAATAGTTTGTGGGGCCTTTTTTAAGCAAAATTTCCATGCAGACCCTTTTCTTTCTACTGTTTTAAAGTTAAAAACCCTTGCATTTAGAATATGGCCTTGTAAAGCCTTGCACTAACTAAAAACCTACTCCTGGAGTCAGAAAGTCTGTGAAGAACTTGGTTCTGCCCTCATACAGCAGGGACACAGAAGAACAGAAATGAAAATAAAGTTTAGGGAAAGGTGATAAGGAATCAAAGAAAATGAATTTGTACTTGATGGAAATGTTTCATACGAGACCTTTTCGCCATCTTTCTGCTTTAAAACGGCAAACTTTAATCCGATTTATTCTATAGAGACTACGGTATGAAAATATTTATTTTTAAAAACCATAACACCTGTGATACTAGTTACAGGACACACCTTAGTCAAACATCTCCCAATGGTAAATTTATTTTCTATCGTTTCTACCATTATTTTTGTCCAGGTCAGTTTTATTTGTTTGTTTTTTCTTTTCCTTGTTGAACCACAATTAAACGTCTGATATTCATTAGTTGATTTTTAGTCAATTTAAATGTATTATTACTTTTGACAGTTTCAAAGTATTTCAGTGACCATAGTGGGTTTTTCTTTCCTAAAGGGTACCAACAATTTTGTCCATGTGTGGATGCGCTATATATATGTGATTTCATAATTTTTGTTTATGTGGACAGCTTTGAGAACCTTATGTAGGTCTATGTTGTTCTTGCATGCTCCATTTTGTGATACTTCCACATACTGTCCTACTTTCTATATGGGTGCTAGTATGTGCAACACATGTTTCATCATTTGAGTTTTATTTGTATTTTAATGTGATTTAATAAAAATTATCTTTTTTACTTTTATACTGTGTGTTTTTGTAGGTATACACATATTTTGTTGTTATTTGCCTACACAGCTATTTATTTATTTTTTATAGTCCTTATTTCCTTTTGTAAATAGGGGTGATAAGATTTAAAAAATGTGCACTAGTTTGGGCACAGAAAATTTCTGCAGTGTCTGCACATGATTTTTCAAAATTTCATCCATTTTTTTCTTACTGTATTACACTGTGGTTTTTCCATCTGCAAATCCATATGTAAAATCTATCATTTCCGCAAAGCCTGATCAATGTTACAGGAAAATTATTATTAAACGCAGTAGTATCTTCTAGAAATGATTTTAATAAAATATATATATGTTTTATATTATCTAACAAAGAACTATAATATTTCATTGTGGTATAATGCCTTTAAAACACTATATCATATAGAAATACAAGAACATGAGTCTTTCCTATATTAGCTAATGTTTATTTTAAAGGGGCTGTCTCACCATGCTGTTTCAGAGCCACAAGCAGTTTTACATTCATGCCTTCTGTCACTGCTGCGGGTGGTTCTATATAATTGATTAGCAAATTCCATCCATATGCAAGCTCTCTCCCGCCTCATGTAGTGCAATTAAAATCTTTATCTAAAAACACTTAAAGCACTCTGGCTGGTTTAAAGTAAACGAGTAATTTGTCTCTTTCGTTTGTTAGTGATAACACACTCTATTCTAAAGCTGCCGGCAGTCCAACCTATAGTGACATCACTCCCCACAGAGGTCCATAAATGGAAAACATTTCAAAGACATTGATTTCAGAAAATCGCAAAGCAAATTAAAACAAAGGGTCTTATTTTTTAGTAGTGAAACGGAAAGAAAACTATATCAATTTGATGTTGCCTGAATCCTCCTGAGTCATAGAATAAAGCTAGCTTTATATATACTGTGAGTTAAACTAGATAAAAACAACCTAATGGTACAATTGTACTTTAGTCCTTTTCTACCCCACGAAGATTTTTTTCCCATTTATGCTATATTTAAAGGGAATCCTTCACCTTTTTTTTGTATTTTAATAATTAGAACAAGATACTGATGAATATTCTTTAATTCTTATTCGTTTTTATTTTCTGATTATATTTTTTTAATTCTTTTATCTATGATTATGACAGCAGCCATCTTACCTGAGCTGCTTTAAACACCATTTACTGAGATGCTATACAACAGCTACATTGGCTTAGGAGCCTATGACCCATTGACTTCTATAGAAGTTTTCTATACATGCTCTGTGAAGAGACTTCTAAGAGTTTTCTCTCAGCAGAACAGGAAATGTCTGACTATTTTTAGGCTTAGTGGGCAAAGTGAAAACTGCAGGATTTCTGAAAAAAAAGTATAGTTATTTGGAAAATTACACAGCCAAAAAGTCTTTAAAAATGTGCACAGAAAAACATGACAGAAATAATGGGTCATTTTCTCATGACACATAAGGCGACATGAAATTCGGCATTAACACGACAAATTTCATGCACCTAATAATTGGCTAGAATGCGCCTGATGTATGAACCGCCTGTACTGTGGGTCATAAATCAGGCGCATTCTAGCGATCGGGTGACAGTTCGGGATCAGGTCTACCACTATAGCGAAGCTATAAATCTATCTAAATTTAAAAATGTATGAACGGGGCTGTGCCTGATATCGGGCTGATATCGGGCTTATTGTGCCAAAGTTTGGAGTGCGCCTGTTCATACATTCTTTTTGGCTCAAAGTACACCAAAAAACTGGTGCAGCCCCGAAAAGTATCGTTGGTGGACAAGGGTAATTTTATAGACCAGGGGCATAGCTAGAAAAGGCTGGGGCCTATAACAAACTTTTAAATGGGCCTCCTGTCAATGAACATTTACCAGTACTTCTAAATATTAGTCATACAGTTACTAAATAATACCTCACCATACATACAGTGGGGAAAATAAATATCTAATAAACTGCTGTTTTCCTACATAGAAAGAATGGAGAGGTCTGTAATTTTTATCGTAGGCACATTTCAACTGTGAGAGACAGAATCTAAAAAAAAAAAAAAAAAACAGAAAATAACAATGTATGATTTTTTCAAAAAATAATTTGCATTTTAATGCATGTAATAAGTGTTTGATACAATATAAAAAAAACAGAACTTGATACTTGGTACAGACACCTTTGCTTCCAATTACAGAGGTCAGATGGTTCCTGTAGTTCTTGACCAAGTTTGCACACCCTGCAGCAGGGATTATGGACCACTTCTCCATACAGATCTTCTACAGATCTTTCAGATTTTGGGCTTTAAGTGAGCTAGATTTTCAATTGGGTTCAGGTCTGGAAACTGGTTAGGCCACTCCAGGACCTTGAAATGCTTCTTACAGAGCCACTCCTTAGTTGCCCTGGCCGTGTTTTTCAGTTTATTGTCCTGCTAGAAGACCTAGCCATTACCCATCTTCTATGCACTTACTGAGGGAAGGAGGTTGTTGGCCAAAATCTTGTGATATATCGCCAAACCATCCTCCCTTATCTAATATGGTGCAGTTGTCCTGAACCTTTGCAGAAAAGCACCCCCAAAGTATGATGTTTCCACCTCCATGTTTTACGGTTGGGACGGTGTTCTTGGGGTTTTACTCATCCTTCTTCCTCCAAACACGGCTAGTGGGGTTGATAGCAAAAAGTTCTATTTTGGTGTCATCTGACCACATGATCTCCCAGGTCTCCTATGGATCATCCAGATGGTCATTGGTGAACTTAAAACACGCCTGAACACATGCTGGCGCGAGCAGGGGGATCTTGCGTGCCCTGCAGGATTTTAGTCCATGACGGTGTAGTGTGTTACTAGGTAATCTTTGAGATTGTGGTCCCAGCTCTATTCAGGTCATTGATCAGGTCCTGCCCTGTAGTTCTCGGCTGATTTCTGACCATTCTCAGAATCATCCTTACCCCATGAAGTGAGATCTTGCATGGAGCCCCAGACCGAACAAAATTGACAGTCATCTTGTGTTTCTTTCATTTTCTAATAATTGTGCCAACAGTTGTTGCCTTCTCACCAAGCTGCTTACCTATTGTCCTGTAGCCCATCCCATCCTTGTGCAGGTTTAAATTTTTGTCCCCTGTGTCCTTAGGCAGCTTTATGGTCTTGGCCATGGTGAAGAAGTTGGAGTGTGATTGAGTGTGTGCACAGGTGTCTTTTATACAGGCAAGTTCAAACAGGTGCAATGAATACAGGTAATGAGTGCAGAGTAGGAGAGCTTCTTAAGAGTATGTTCACACAGGCAAATTTCGGCACGCATTTCGTGTCGTATTTGCGCTCTAATATAAGTGAGATGCACGCAGAAATTATGCTAATCCATAGTTCTCTATGGATTATGCCTCCTCTCTCCGCTCGTACAATACGGTCGTATTGTACACGCGGGGAGATAAGTGACATGTCAATTGCTTGCAGCGGGCTACCGCCCCTCCTCCCCCGCGCCGAGGGAGTACGCACTGATCCCAAATCACCCGGCGTAATTGCGACCGTACTGTACGCGCCGCAATTACGCCGTGTGAAAATAGCCTAAAGAGAAACTAGTAGGTCTGTGAGAGCCAGAATGCTTGCTGGTTGGTGGGTGATCAAATACTGATTTCATGCAATAAAATGCTAATTAATTATTTGAAAATCTTACCATGTGATTCTCTGGAGTTTTTTTAATCCTTTCATCCAGAGGAAGACAATTGGCCCTAAAATGGACAAATGTCCCTGCTGATCACAAAGGTTGAGCAGACTAGATCAAAATTCAAACCTACTGTTTCATTGTACTCACCCTAACATATAAATGATCAGGCATGATCACCCTCACAAGGGCAGATTGGCACAGCAGCATGTTCCTCAAGACTACTAATTCCTGATAATTCTCCTTTTTCATCCTGTATGTCCATGTTATTTGGATATCTTATGGTGCTTTTGAACACTATAAATTACTATGATTTTGTCACTTTACGGCAATGTTTTTTGTCACTATACTCAGTTTTATTGTGCACTTTACACAATATAATTAAGCAAAGGGCAAGGAAAAGTTATTCTTTCTTTCCTATGCGGTCTAATGATTTATTGTCTGACCGTGGCCTGTTGAATTGGTTCAGAGAACAACTTACTGTAAAACAGCACCTTGATTAACTCAGGTTTCTTTGTTTAGCAAGGTATCAGAATAACACACAGACTGACAACAGATTCATGACCAAAAGCATTCAATACCTGAAGGTCACAGACGGATCAGTGACAGAGGCTGAATGTTTAGGAAAGATTCGTACACCAGAAATATCAGATGTAATCTTTATGTTAAGGTAAAATAGAAAAAAAGATAGCAAGTTAAAAAAAAAGATATATTCTGATTATTTTTAACATATTCATCCTACCGTTGACCCAAATGAAGGCAAAATCCTGCATGGAAGAGAAGCCAATTTTCTCATTTTTGTGAAAAAATTTATTCTTGACTTCAAATCTGGTAATCAGATTAAATCCCTAGATTATCCACTCACCCCTTGTATTCCAGTATATCATATTCATGAAAGTCATCCAGGCCAAGGGCAGACACAGACAGCAGAGGAGCCCATGTCCAACAACAGTATATGGCCCTTCATTCTTAAATAGCTCAGATGAGAGCACCCTCCCCCATGTTTACCTAAAAAAATCCTTGAGTAATTGTAAATCATTATCATTAGTTCAATGTAGAGATGAGCGTGCAGTAGCAAGTTCTAGCTCGATTAGAACCTCAAACTTTAGTGAGTTCGGGTCGAGGTTCTGTCGAACTAAACTTTTAAAGTCGAACCCCTTAAAGTCAAAGGAGAAAAATGTTTTTTTTACCTATACAGTAGTAAAGCTGTAATTTCCATCCAAAACAGAAACTGGATACCTAGTGGAATAACTTTGGAAAAAAATTTGGCTCAAGAGTGACAGAAAAAAATTGAAGGCAAAATACTTAAACCTTTCAATGACTAAAATGAAAAAAGAGGGCAGCTTGCAACAGGGCGAGCATAGGAAGAGCACGGGAACGCTATGGGCCCTGCATTCTTTAGGAGGCCCAAAAGCCCCTTGACAATAGAGATTGGAGACGGTGGTTAACAATTACTGAACCCCAAAACCAAAAACGAACTTTTGGGCACGATAGATTTAGCAGGCACCCGAAAAGATACATATCCATGATAAGCATTTTGTGCCCCAAATTCCCAAAAACAGCTTCTGGGTGTGGGAAAAAATGCAGCCACAATACAAGCTCCCTAAATATGATGTCTATGGAAGGGAAAATTTCATCTAAAATAAATAAGAGCAATCTTTTTCAACAAAAAATAGCCGAAAATGGCTTCACAAGGAAACAGATAAAAATAAATAAATATAATAAATATAAATATATAAAAAAAAAAAAATATATAAAAAAATATTTATAAATAAAATATTTAAATATATTTAGAAAATTTTAAAAATATATTAATTTTAATATATATATATATAAAATATATAATGGGGCATGTGATTTTTAGCAGCCAATGGAGCCTAACCTCACGAGACATTTTTTAACTTTTCCCCTGCCTCACTGGTGGCCGTCAAAAATGCAAAAGGTGCGAAAAAAAAACGAAAAAGGCGTGTCAAAATAGAACTAGAACTTTACTCGAATGAACAGTAAAATATTCGGTTCCGTTCGAGTTCTATTAGAACTTAACTTTTCTAGAACAGTACGATCAACACTAGTTCAATGCTATACACTTAATTTAAAAGACATCAAGAAGCTGCTTGTGTAACGGGTTGCGCCGCGGTCCGGTCCACGGACCGCGGTCGCACCGGTGTCCCCCGCGGCAGGTCCCCGGCGGGGACGGGTGCCGGCGCGGGTCGCACTGCCGCCCGTGGCTGCATCCGTCCCTCTCCTCACCTGACCGCGCTCCCGTTCGGCTCGCCCTCCCTGCTGCCGAATGCGCATGGTGCGCGCGCGCTCGTTCATGTAGATTTAAAGACAGTGCGCCGGTAATTGGCTAATGCCGGGCCTGTCTCATTTAAGTTTTGGTCCCACGTCACTTCCCCGCTGGGTCTTTGTTGCCCCCGTGCCTTTGTGAAAGCGTTCCCTGATAGTCTATTTGCCTTGCCGTGTACCAGACCTTGCTAAAGTTCTCGACTCCGAACCTCTGCCGCCTGCCCTGACCTTATCGCCTGTCCACGACCACGAACTATTGCCGCCTGCCCTGACCTTATCGCCTGTCCACGACCACGAACCATTGCCGCCTGCCCTGACCTTATCGCCTGTCCACGACCACGAACCATTGCCGCCTGCCCTGACCTTATCGCCTGTCCACGACCACGAACCATTGCCGCCTGCCCTGACCATACTGCCTGCCCACCGCTACGATTCTGGGAATACTATTTTGTACCTCGCTGCACCTCGGCTGCCACCGCAGGCAAGTCACGACAGGGGGGACGACCTGGTTAGCCTCAAGCCGCAGCAAGTCCAACCCGCTTTGCGGCGGGCTCTGGTGAAAACCGGGGCTACTTAGATTCCGTTCCCGGCGTGGCTTAGCTATCATCGCCCTGCGGTGGTCCAGCAGATCCACTACCAAGTCCGTTACAGTAAGATCCAGCCATGGATCCCACCAAGGTGCCCCTGCCAAGCATCACAGATATTACACGTTGTTGCCCAGCAAACCAACAATTTGCACAACAAGAGACAGCAGTTGGGCCACTCTCTGCCAGATGCTTCAGCTCCTAGCATCCCCCGCAGCCGCCTCCGCCTCCGTCTGTGGCTCCATCTACATCTGCAGTTCCTTTGGCCACCGTGGGACCCCAAACTCGGCTCCCTCTACCCTCCAGCTTTGCCGGGGGTCCCAAGCTCTGCCGGGGTTTCATTACCAGTGCTCTAAAGCAAAGTGGGGCTGAAAAGGCGGACCAGTTTTCCCCCCGTAAGGTCTAAATTGGGCCTTTGTGGTGAGCCTACTTTCCCGGGGAAAGCCCGGGGTTGGGCAACCCCCCCGGGACAGGGAAAACCCGTTTACTGCGGGGCCACAGATCTTTCCCCAGGAATTCCCCACCGTTTTTGAGGAGGGCCCCGGCCCTGCCCCTTTCCCCGCTGAGTCCCCCCCCTTCCCTTTTTCCTTCGTCAGGGGGGAGTCCCCCTGTGGGTTTACTATGCAAAAATTTTAAAAAATTTCCTATCCTGGCTTCGGGGGCTTCCGGTGGGAAAGAGCCGCCCTCTGGGGCCCCCCTTCCAAAAAAAGGGGCGCCAGCAGGGTTTAAAAAACGTTTGGCAGCAAGAGACCCCCTTCCCCCCCTGAACAATTAATCCTCCTTTGCCCCTTCCCCATCGTATCCCGGTTTACGAAAAGGGAGGGTAGCTTTGCCCAAAAAAAGAAGCTGCTTCACCCAGCGTCCCCGGGAAAAAGCTCCACCTAGGTGCCGTGGGAGAGGGGGCTCTATGTGCCGTTTTTTTTCCGCTCCCCCCCACGTTTTTATTATTTCCATTTTAGGGGAAGACTGACGCTGTTCCTTTGTTCCGGGTTCCCGCCTTCCGGACTCGGGGCGGGCCGGGGAAATTTATCCATGCCTTTTGGAATCCCGGGTTAACCCCGTGCCTGAAATCCCCCCCTTGGGAAAAAACCCTTTTCTGATTTCCTTTGGTTTTTTGGGGAGCTTTCCCCACTGAACCCAACCCGTATATAACCGGCCAGTACCTCCCCGGGGGGGGGGCCTACATAAGGAGAAGATCAGGGTTTCCAAAGCCGGCCCCCCGCCTTTTCCCCCGGGTCCTCTTTTGGGGCTTCCCTGGCGCAACCCCCCCCCCCTTTCCCCCCCCGGCCCCCACGCTGGATTGGAAAACCCGGGGAGGTCCCGCGTTGGGGACCAAATGCCCGAACCTCTGCTTGGGAGGTACCACCCCGGGGCCTACCACTTCCCCCGCACCCCTTTTCCCCAGCTTCTCCCCGTCCCACCGGGTAGTACCAGGGCTTTGGGACGGTTTTTCCCCAAGAAGGAGGCCGTTTCGGGTGCCACCAAAAACGGCCTTAAAACGGCCCCATTGAAACCTTTTTCCAGGGAAAACCCTTTCCCCCCCGGGGAAGGGCTAAACCCCCTTTTTTCCCAAAAGACTCAGGCCATGTCCCGGGCCCACATTCAGGGGGAACTTGCAAAAAAGGGTTTTTCCGAAAAAATTCCCCCCTCCCCCCCCAGGCCCCCGGGGTTTTTTTTCGTACAAAGAAGGATGGTTTTCCCCCCGCCGTGTATAAAACTACCGAGGGCTCCCAAAAAAATCAACCCTAAAAAACCGCTACCCTCCCCGCTGATCGCAGAACTTTTTGACCGGGGGCCCCAAAATGGCTTAAAATTTTTTCCAAGTTGGATCTGCAGGGCCTACAACCTAAACAGAATTTGGGAGGGGACGAAATGGGAAAAACGGGGTTTTTAAAACCCAGATGGACATTTTGAATATTCCTTTGGGAATGCCCTTTGGGCTTTCCCAAAAGCTCCAGCAGTGTTCAAAATTTGTTTTAAAGATTTCTTTTCCGGGGAATTTCCCCCTGTAAAAACCGTGTTTTAGTGTACATGGGGAAATCCTAATTTTTTTTCCCCCCCATTTCCCCAGACGCCCCAAAAACCCCAATTTCGCCAGGTTCTGCGACGTCTGCCCCGCAATCGACCCGTACGCCAAACTGGGGAAAATTTCAATTTTCCCTCAGTCCACCACCCCTTTTCCCCGGGGGAAATCTTTTCAGCCAAATTGGGGCCTGAAGAAAGGGCCCAGCTAAACCCTTCGGTTCTGCAAAAACCTCGGCCCCGTCGGGGGCCCTTTTCCCCCGGGCCTCCAGGCGCTTCCTGGCCTTTTGCGAAATTTAATTTTCCGGGGGGGCCCTTTATTCCCCCCACCTTTTTTCCACTTTTGGTGGCTCCTAATTTTGGGGGCCCTCCCCTTTGGAAAAAAGCGGGAACCCGAGAATTTCGGGGCTCCGAGGCTGAGAAGGGGGTTTTTTTTGGGGCTTTTTAAAAATTCCCCTTTTCCACTTTCCCCCGTGTTTTTTGGGGGCCCCTTTTATTTTCCGGGGGGAAGGCCCGTTTTCCCTTTTGGGGGGTGGATGGGTTTCTTCTTTTGGGGGGGGGGGCGGTCCTCAAAAAAGAAGGTCCCAAGGGCAAAATTCTCACATGTGGGGTTTTTTCCCTAAGAACCTTTTTTTTTGCCGCCCCGGGGCGGAACTATTCCCTTTTTGGGGGCCCCCGGGAACCCCCTTTTGGGCCCTCAATTTTCCCTGGAAGTGGCGGGCAAACGGCCGGAGGGGGCTTTGCCATCCCTATCCCACATATTTACGGGGGCCATAAGAATTTAAATGTATCTTCAACAGCCCAAGGGTTTAATCCCGGGCCCAAAACCCCCGAAAGGTCCCCTTTTATTTCTCAACTTTTCGACTTTCCCCAAAACATTCCCCCACCTTCTGAGAAAAAAGGGCAAGGGGTTTACGCCCTCGGGGGTTCCCCCAAGGGGCCTCGTTACCGGGGGGCCGGGGGGAAGAACCCGTTTTCCAAAAACAAAAATCAATTTTCTCCCCAAAAGGGGTTTTGGGTTTACGTGGGTCCCCGAAAATCCCAGAACGTCCCAAATGGGAAAAAACCTTTGGCCCCGCACTCAGGAAGAAGGGGGTTGGAATGGGGCCCCCGAAACTCCTCGGCTGGTCATTTTTCCAGAGACAACCAAAAATCCTACGCTTTTATCTCACGGCACTACTTGGTTTGGGCCCACCCCCGGCCCGGATTTTCAAGGGGCTTCACCTCGCCGTATCACATTTTTCCGGGGAAAAAGGGCCCACCCACAGGGCCCCGCAGGGCTCCTGCATCCCTTTTGCCCGTGGGCCCGAGGGTCCCCCGGGCCACATTGCCATGGAATTTTATCACTGATCTTCCCGGGCCCCCTCTGGGAATTCGGGGCAACTGGGTGGTTACTGAAAGCGGGGTTTTCCCAAGATGTCCCCACTTCGTACCCCTTTCCCTGGCCCGCCTCTCCCACAATTACCCAAACATTTCTTCCGACATTTTTTTTGACTACATGGGTTTAAACCTCCCAATTTTTTCCCGACCGGGGGTGTCCAATTTGTTTCCCGATTTTGGCGTGCACTAGCCCCGTCTGCAATCAAGGGTGGACTTTTTGTCACCCTATCAAACCCCCAATCCAAAAGGGGAGGTGGAAACGGGTGAACCAGAACCCGGGAAAAACCTACGTCACTTTGTAAACTGAAGTCAGGGCAACAGGCCGACCGCTCCCTTGGGCCCCAATTTTTCAACCAACCCCGCGTCTCGGGGGCAGCCGGGGTCTCTCCATTCTTTTTATTTTAAAGGGGCCGGGCCCTCCCACCCCCCCCTTCCCCTCCCACTAAAATTTGGGCATGTGCCCGCTGTCAAAAGACCAAGTTCGGGGTATCAAGGCCATCGGCAGGAGACCGGACTTCCCTTTTCTTCCCGGGGCCCCTGCCCTTAGGGAAAACTCAGGGGGTGATAAAGAGGGAAAAACCCCCCCCCCCAACATTTTTTTCCTTCCCAGGGGACAAAGTTTGGCTCTCCCGGGTACGGGGCCTGAAGGGTTTCCCATCTCAAATTGGGCCCTTTTGGGTTCCTCGGGGCCCCTTTAAGGTTCTTTGGCAGTTTTAACCCGGTGACGGGACAAAACTCTCAAATTTCCTTTTCCCTCCTCCGGGTCCAAAAAAACATTCCTTTTCTCCCTTCCCCTTTAAAACCGCTGGTCCGAACCAATTTTTCTCTCAGGAATGTAAAATTCCTTTTCCCCAGTACCAATCCCCCGGGCATCTTTTGAGGTAAAGGAACAACTTGGAAGGGTGAAAAACGGTTTAAGGGAAGCGCTTCTTTCCCGAAAATTGGAAGGGCTTCCGGCCCCGAGGAAAGGGGCCCTTTGGGGCCAGAATGCAACATTTCCCGAATCGGAAACCCTCCTCCCCGTGTTTCTGCAACCAAAAAAGGGGGGAGGTCAAAAAGGGGGGGGGTACTGTAAAAGGGTTGCGCCCCCGGTTTTTCCCCCTCCCCCGACCCGGGGGTTTTCCACCCGTTCCCCCCCGGCAGGGTTTTTCCCCGGGGGGGGGGCTTGGGCCGCCGCGGGTACCCACCTTCCCGGGCCCCTTTGGGTGCATCCTTTGCGGCCTCCCCTCACCTTTACCCGGGGCTCTTTTTTTCCGGGGGGGGGGTTCGGGCCGCGGGGGCCCCTTCAGGGCCGGAATGCGCATGCACCCCCCCCTAGCGCCCCGGGGCGGTTTGTTTCAGGTTTTGATTTTTAAAAGGGACAGTGGCGCCGGTAAATTTTGGCAATTGCCCGGGGGGCTGGGCCTCTATTTAAGTTTTGGTCCCACTCCCCTTTTCCCCCCTGGAACTTTTGTTTTCCCCGTTCCTTTGTGAAAACTTTTCCCCGATAGTCAAATTTTCCTTTCCCGGGGTTTCCAGACCTTTGCTTTTCGTTTCTCACTCCCCCCAAACCCTGGGCCCTCTGCCCTGACCTTTTCGCCGTCCACGGGCCACGAACCATTGCCGCCTTCCCCCGGACCTTATCGCCTGTTCCCCCGACCACGAACCCTTTTCCGGGCCCGCCCTGACCTTTAACGGGTTTTCCACGACCACGAACCAAATTTCCCGGCCCCCCGTTCCCCGGCCTTATCGCCTGTCCAGGGCCCAAAGGGGAACCATTGCCCCTGCCCTGACCATACTGCCGCCCCCCCTACGATTCTGGAATACAATTTGAAACCCGCTTGCACCTCGGCTTCCGCCCGCAAGGGAAGTTTTACTCAGGGGGGACGACCTGGTTTCCTCAAACCGCACAAAAAATCCATCCCCGGGGTTTTCGGGGGGGCTCTGGGGAAAAAAACCGGGGCTACTTAGATTTTCCCTTTCCTGGCGTGGCCCTTTCTATCATCGCCTGCGTGGTCCAGCCCGGGTCCCCTACCAAGGGGGCCCCTTACAACTTGTAGGGAACAGGTGTGGCCTCTATTGCATAAGTTTTCCATTCCCCGGTTTTTTCCAACCTTTTTAAAACTCTTTTTTGAAAATTAAAACCTGGAAAAGCTTCCAGTGGCAGTGAGTTTTTCCTTTTAAAATAAAAATTCTTCCTTTTTTATATTGGGTAAAAACTTTTTTTTCTCTTTAAAAGTAAAGGATTGGGCCCCGTTACATCCAAAATCAATAATTTATTAGACAATCTTTGTTTTGAGTTTTTGGGTATACATAGCATCATCTTTTCCCCCAACCCACCTATTTCCCCCCCCACCTGATCCCAACTAACACAGGGCAATAACCTACCTGTAACTGGTTTCTGCAATTCCCACCCGCCCTGGGGAAAACTTTTACTCCTCCCCCCTGTCCCCTTCCCCCCCACACAGCCAAGCCCTTAAAACCCCTGCCCTGCTGCCTCTAACCCCCAAAAAAATTTCTCCAAAACCCTCAGTTCTTTAAAAAAATTTTTTCCCCCACTGCAAAAATTAACTTTCCACCATGTAAGGAATGTGAAATCAATACTTTTTCCAAATACATTGTTCTTTTGATTTTTCTCTGACTAGGAGATGAGAGATTTTATCTGCTCTGAGTGCACACAGGTTTAGATAGATAGTCTTAGCTGGGATGGATAGTATCTTCAAGCAAGACAAGGCAACATATCACATGGCTAGTAATGTCAAACATTGACAACAAGAGTGTGAGCAATACCTCCAAGTACAAGCCTAGATTTGAACCCAACTGAGCATCTGTGGGACCTCCATCTATTGTCGTGTACGCTCTAATGGATCCTCCTCCACACACCCTCCAGCAGCTGTGGGATGCAATCAGCATGGTTCCTGATACCTGTGACAACCTAAAAGAACCTTACTAAGTCACTTTCAGTCTGTTTGGCTGCTGTCCACCCTGCACACTATGGTTACTTTGGATACGAGCTGCTGGTGGTCATAATAGTTAAGAACTAGCATGCATAGGCTACCTATCTAAAAAATGTGTAAGCACTGTCCTAATATAAAACAAACTATAAAACTATAGTTGCTGTGTAGCATTTTATTTACCATTTATTCTATACCTTTACTTAGAAAGTGACATTATTCATGAATGAAGCAAAGCTTAACCCCTTACCACCGCAGCCAGTTTTGACCTTCCTGACAGGGCATCATTTTTGAAATCTGACATGTGTCACTTTATGTGGGAATAACTTTTTAAAGCATTTACCTATCCATGTGATTCAGAGATTGTTTTCTCATGACACATTGTGCTTTATGTTAGTAAGAACCTTTGGTCCATACAATCTTTTTTACTTGTAAAAAATATCAAAATTCCGTGAAATTTTTTTAAACTTGCCATTTTCAGAGTTAAAACATTTCTGCCATTCCAGTTCTAACCTGGCGTTGACGGGCCTGTATGTGAGATATCCGTATAAATGACTACATATAAGAAACTACACCTTAAAATAAACAGAATTTAGGAAGTTTATTAACTCATTAGGTGTTTCACAGCAATTAATGCAAAGTGGAGGTGAAATTTCACTTTTTTTTGCAGATTTTAAATTTTTATCCATTATTCACTGAAACACGGTAGATGTCACCAGGGAATTTCAACTCAACAGCAATTTCTCCAATCTTGCCATGTTTGTAGATATCCCATATGGGTCCCTAGTGCACTATTTCGCTCAATCACAAGCCTCAGAATAGGAGAAGCACCCACTGGACTTTGGGGTCTCATTTTCATTACAATTTTCTTTAGGCGTCATTACATGTTTGTGGACACCCTAAAGGGCTAAAACTTAATAAACACCCTTAAAAAGACCCCTTATTGGAAACTATAATTGTTAAGGAATATATCCAGAGGTGTAGGGAGTATACTGACCCCACGGGTGTTTCACATATTTTTACATTAAGCTGTGAACATTTTTTCCAACAATCTGCACTTTTAGCTGAAAATGTTTAATTTTCAGAAGGAATCCTGAAATAAAGCACCAAAAAATTTGTTGAGCAATTTCTTCGAAGTTTGGAAATATCCTATATGTGGGTGCAAACTGCTGTTTGGGTGCATCGCAGGGCGTACAATGGAGGGATTGCTATTTGGCTTCTGAAACACAGATTTTGGTGGGGACATGTCGTATTTGCAAAGCCCCCAAAGTATCAGAACCGCTCAAACCTTCCAAAAGTCACCCCATTTTGAGTTCAACACACTCATGGATCTCATCCAGGGGTGTTTTGTGAAGTTTTTTTAGCATTGGGCCATGAAAATGGGGAAAAAAGCGCAGTTTCTGTTTTTTCGCTGCATTTTTATAGCAGTCGCCACGCGGTATAAATGACAGGATAACTTTACTTTGTGGGTTGGTACAATACAATTATATACATTTTATAAAGTTTTTTTTATGTTTTATTACTTTTACTTAATAGAAATGCATTTATAAAAATTGCCTTTTTATGTCATCATAGTCTGATAGCTATATATTTTTTTTATTTTTCTATATATGGAACTATATAAGGGCTTGTTTCTTGCAGAATGAGTTAACGTTTTCATTGGTACTATTATGGGGTTCATATAACACTTTGATCACTTTTTATCAAGGTTTTTGTGAGGCGTTTTGAGGAAAATACAGTTTTCCTAGTAGTGTTTTTTATTTCTATTTTTAAAGCGGTCACCATGCTTTATAAATGTCATGCTAGCTTTACTCAGCAGGTAAATACGATTTGGCTGCATCCCCACGACAAGGGACAAATACTGGTCGGTTTATCCGACCGGTATTTGTCCGGTTTGTGTGCAGTGCACACGGCCGCGGGGGGACGGCTTTTCGCCACAATGAGTTGAGAAAAGCCCTCCCCCTTCATGTTGGCTTGCACAGATTTCGTCCGAAAACCGGACGGAAGATTAAGCAAGCACAATGTAATGCGGGCGGCCTGCGGGCAGAAAAACCGCCGGGCGGAAAACCCATGCAGTAGGGACTGCTGCATGGGTTTTCCATAGAGCCCCATTGTGCTCATTTTCGGCCGGTTTTTCACGTTATCCGCCGCCTGAAAAACCGTCCGAAAACTCGTGCCGGGGGGACATGCCCTTACAGTGATACCCAATTTGTATATTTTTTTATGTTTTACTGCTTTTACACTATTCAAAGAGGAAAACACGTTTTTGCATCGCCTAAGTCATAACTTTTTTATTTTTCTGTTTATGGAGCTGTGTATTGGCTTGTTTTTTGTGGGATGAGTTGACATTTTTATTGGTATCATTTTTTGGAGGACAAGACTTTTTGATTGTTTTTAAATCAATTTCTTTGAAGATAGGGTGAAGAAAATACTGTAATCCTTGTAGTGTTTTTTATTAGCTATCAACATGTAGGGAATGAGAAATAAAGATTTATTCCAGATAAATATAAGTCTTTTGATATTACCTTGGTCAGGAAATAGAGTTTTTATCTGCTCTAAGTACACAGAAGTTTCTCTGGTTACCGTCCTGCTCTCCCTTCCTCATTAAACAAAGAACATGGGGCGACATGTATGAATTCGAATGCGTATTTTTTTTTTTACTTGCCGCCGACAACCCAGTTCTAAATAGATATAGAATAGCGTAGAATACAACAGTATGAATATTTTTGGCACATTACATAGAGCTTAATGTGCCAAACTTTGTACGGGCAAAGAGTGTAATGTGCCAAACTTTGTATGGGCATAGGGTGTAATGCACCTAACTAATAGAAATCAGCTCTATATGCACTGATGTCTTGTTAAGTCTGTAAAAGGCTTTTGTTTAGGCAAAGCAACAAATTCAAGGAGGCCGAGCTACAGGGGAGGGACAGAACAGTAGCCTGAACCAATCACAAAACAGGAGGTGTGTCTCAGACTACTTCAAACACCTTATAGAAATAGTAGCAAACTATAGTCACAGATAACAGTGCTGCCTTACTGGAGTTGAGCTGAAGAGCAGCCAAGCAGCAAGAGATGAGGCAAATAAATAGCAGGTAATAATTCAATGAAAGCACTCACAGATCATTTTATTGGATGACCAATTTAAGTTTTAAATATAACAATAACATCTAATAAATAGAGGCTTTTATATGATGCAGTAGGAGGGTGAGAAATTGCTAGAATAGACCTGTCAAAGTAAGAAAAAATAATCTTTTCCAATCAGCCTGTGCCTATAGAGAGAGATTCTCACTATCAAGATAAATCTATCTTCCTTGTAGCATACTCAGCATCATTTACTATACTATTAACTGACTCCAACAGCCCGCAACGCGTTTCTGCAGACTGTTTCAGCGGACAGCCCTAGTAATGAAAATAACAAAAGATGATAGCATCCAGCACATGATCAATGCTGGACTCTATCATCTTTTTATTTTCATTACTAGTGCTCCTAGTTAATAGTGTAGTAAATGATGCTGAGTATGCAACAAAGATAATAGATTTAGCACTATAATGATAACTATGTTCTAATTATGTGGCTACAGTAGGCAAAATCTGATAGGGCACCAATAGGCAGAAATTAATAAGGAATGAAATCCTATTTTCTTGCTTTGTTAGCTCTTTTTTTTACAGTTTCTCACCTTTTCCAAGTCTATCACTAGAACTACATAGAATCAATATTAACTTTTATTTCTATGACATTACAGAGGGTCTCTAAATATAACCTTTAATTAATAAAGATAAAAAATACCAAATACACATCAATATAAAGGTCCAAAATCATTAAGCAAAGACCATAATGACCAAAGGGAATAAAAAATAGTAACAATAACCCTAAAAGAAACTGTAACATAGGTTATGCCACCCTTGCTGAGGACAGCACAAGATAGTGACAGACATGCTGTTTACAGTGCTGTGCCCCTTATTCTGTGAGATGCAGCAGTTTCAGTGCATTTAATTCTCAAATCTTGCAGTTTATAGCCTGTTCTGCCAGAAAAGAGTCCACTTAATTCATGAACTGGTGTTAGCCCCACCTATCGTAGATAGCCCCACCCACTCGGCCGATTCAACCTTTTACTTTGTAAATAAATGACAGATGGGCGGGGCTAACACCATCCCATGAATAAGCTGCACTCTTCTCTGGCAGAACCGGCTGCAAACTGCTATATTTGAGCATTAAACTCCTGCATCTTACAGAATAAGGGGCACAGCATTTTAAACAACATGTTTGTCTTTAGCTTGTGTTTTCCTCCGCAAGGGTGGCATATCTTTTTACGGGTTCCCTTCAAAGGGGTTTTCTCACTACAATTATTAGCTTTCAACATATAAAGAAAGGTAATCAAGACTTTTACTAAATACATTGGTCTCTTGTTATTGCCCTGCTAAGGAGATAAGAGAGATTTCCTGTGCTCTGATTGAACACAAGTGTCTCTAGGTATCCATATCTCCCTTCCTGATTAGACAGAAACATTTTTATCTCTAATAAGATTAGATTGTTTACTTTTGATAAGCACTTGTTTTCACTTCTTGGAGCTCTGTAGAGATTAATCTCCTGCACTTATGTTGCTGTTATTCTAATCACTGTTATAAAAACACCCACAGCATTGTGAGTCTGAAGCTGCCTGTGACTCTGGGAAACAGCATGGTGAGAAAACTCCTTTAAAGTGATTGTTTAATCGGTATTTCTATCTCATTGATTAGCTTTAAACATGTAAACAAAAGTAAATAAAGATATTTACCAAATACATTGATGTTCTAATTTTGTTTAATTTCAGAGTTAGAGCAATTCTTAACTCCTGCTCGTTTACACATGTTTCCTTTCTATGGTCTAGTAGTGCATGGGCTGAAAATCATCAGCAGGACAGAGCTTCTCACTCTCTGTTCTTATCTTTCTACAGTGAAAAAACTTTAAAACCTCATTGGACTGCGCCGCAAACTCGCATCTCCGGACACGGGTTTGCGGCGCGGGCGGTGGGCGTGGTCTCAGTGCGGGAGGGGCATGGTTTGGGGCGCAGCTTGCGCCGAGGGCTTGCCCCCATGCAAATTAATAGCAAGGGGCAAACCGCGGCGCGAGCCGCGTCCCAGCTGCGCACCACCTGCGGCGACACCCGCAGCGATGCCAGTGGCAGCACCGCGCGGCCGCCGCACAGAGAACTCCCTGTCAGGAATTGACAGGAGAGTTCTTCACACGCGCGGGAAACCATGTTAATAAACTAGACGCGATTTGGCCGCGGTTTTGACCGCGGAAACCGTGGCCATATCCGTTGTGTGAACGGGGCCTAACTCTTAGGCTAGGTTCACACGGCTTAATTGCGGGACGTAATTACGCCCCACAATTACGCCGTGTGGCCGGGAGCGGGGGCGGGTGCGGGGGGCCGGCACCTCGCCGGCCCATAGACTTGCATTGTATACGCCGCTGGTAATTCACATGTCAATTATCTCCCCCCTCGGCGTATTCGCCGAGCAGGGAGTGGAGACATAATCCATAGTACTCTATGAGAACTGTGGATTACCGTAATGACTGGGACGTTTTCAGCTCTTAATTTGCGCACTCCGTCGCGTAATTACAGACTGAAATACGTCCAGTTTTAAGACGTGTGAACATGGCCTAAGAGTTACTGACCTGGCAGCAGCCTTGTACCATTCTGTCAGGTCTGCAGAGCACAGTTGTGTGTAATTACATTAAAGATAACAGTCATTTAGTAGCTAATAGTTTGTCTGGGCAGTGTGGAAGAAATGTTTATGAAACGTGACTTCTATGTAATAGGACTATAGGTCACCTAAAATGTGTTGACATATATAGTTTAAAACTGTCTAGATATTCTGCTTAAATTGAAAAATAAGGTGTTCAGTCAGAAGATCCTAATCGGGAAATGGTCAATAAAAGAAGTTTTGCTGAGATTATTTGCACTTTTTCTGTCTTGTGACTCATGTAAGCTAAGTGTCTGTAACTTTTGACTTGTGACGTATGAATTGCTTGTGTATAAAAACCTTATATAAACTGGACACGCTGACAATAAAGGTAGAAGTCATTCTGTCAATATGCTTCTCTGAAAATCTCAACATTCTTAATTTGGCAACTCAATAACATCTGAGGTCAGCTATTGGGAAAACATCAGCATCAACAGTATCTCACAAAAGTGAGTACACCCCTCACATTTTGGGAAATATTGTATTATATCTGTTCATTGGACAACACTGAAGATATGACACTTTGACACATTGTAAAGTAGTCAGTGTACAGTTTGTATAACAGTGTAGATTTGGAGTGCCCACAAAATAACTCAACACACAGCCATCAATGTCTAAACAGCTGGCAACAACAGTGAGCACACGCCTAAGTGAAAATGGACAAATTGTGTCCAAAGTGTCAATATTTTGTGCAACCACCATGATTTTCCAGCCCTGCCTTAACTCTCTTGTGCAGGAAGGTTACTAGAGCTTCACAGGTTGCAGCCACTGGAATACTCTTCCACTCCTCCATGACAACAACACAAAGCTGGTAGATGTTAGAGACCTTTTACTCCTCCAACTTCTGTTAAAGGATGCCCCAGAGATGCTCAATAGGGTCTAGGTCTGGAGGGATGCTTTGCCAGTCCAGCACCTTTACTTTTATTTTCTTTAGCAGGGCATTGGTTGTGTTTGGAGGTGTGTTTGGGGTCATTATCATTTTGCAATGCTGCCCTGTGGACAAGTTTCTGAAGGGAGGGGATTATTCTCTGCGTCAGTATTTCACAGTACATGTTGGCATTCATGGTTCCCTCAATGAACAGTAGCTCAACACAGCCGGCAACACTCATGTAGCTCCAAACCTTGACGATCCCATCACCATGCTTGACTGTAAGGAAAACATGCTTGTCTTTGTACCCCTCACCTGGTTGTCGCCAAACACATTTGACACCATCTGAACCAAGTTTAGCTTGGTCTCATCAGACCACAGGACATGGTCCTATTTAATCCATGTCCTTAGTATGCTTGTCTTCAGAAAACTGTTTGCGGGCTTTCTTGTACGTGATCTTTAGAAGAGGCTTCCTTCTAGGACAACAGCCATGCGGACCAATTTGATGCAGTGTGCAGCGTATGGTCTGAGCACCGACAAGCTGACACCCACTCCCCCATCCATTTAACCTCTGCAGCAATTCTGGTAGCACTCATACATTTCTTTTGGAAAAACAATCTGTGGATACAAGCACTCAACTTCTTTGGACGACCATGGAAAGACCTGTTCTGAGTGGAACCAATCTTGTTAAACCACTGTAAACCATAATTGCAAACAAATGGTGAGGTACCAGATGAGTTACTATCTTGATTGTTCATGGCAAATTCTGTCAAAGGTAAGTACTTTACCCAGTCTACCTGCCGATCAGATACAAAACAACGGAGTTTTTGCGTTACTATTTGATTTACCCTCTCTGTCTGCCCATTAGTCTCTGGGTGGAAGGCAGAGGAGAAGGACAGGGTGATACCCAGAGCCTTGCAAAGGGCTCTCCAAAACCGAGACACGAACTGAACCCCTCTGTCAGAAACAATATTCTCCTGTAAACCATGCAGTTTGACAATATGTTTGATAAACAGTTCGACAAGTTTTTTGGATGACGGTAATCTCTTTAAAGGAACAAGATTGCACATTTTGCTGAAACGGTCCACTACCACCCAAATAACCATTTTGCCCTCCAAAGGAGGAAGGTCCATCATAAAATCCATGGAGATATGGGTCCACGGACATTCAGGTACAGGTAAAGGGCAAAGTTCACCAGGAGGATAAGTTCTGGGAACATTCGCCCAAGCGCAGACTTCACAAGATGCCATATAGGCCTCACCATCACGAGACAATGATGGCTACCAGTAATTACGAGAAATCAGCCTCTTTGTGCCAGACACCCCAGGATGTTCAGATAAAACAGAATCATGAAATTCTTTTAATAATTGTATCCGGAGCTGAGTGGGGACAAAGACCTTCGAAACAGGACAATTAGCAGGCCTCATATCCTGGTGGGTCTTAATCTCAGTGGATAAATCAGGGGAAATATCTGAAACAACAGTCTCCTTGGCAATATAGGTACTGGATCCTCCTGGGAAGCGTGGCTGGCACAGAAGCTTCTAGATAGAGCATCAGCTTTTACATTCTTAGAACCTGGTCTGTAAGTAACAACAAAGTTGAAATGTGTAAAAAATAATGCCCAACGTGCCTGGCGTGGATTCAACCTTTTAGCATTCTCTAAAAAGGTAAGGTTCTTATGATCGGTAAGAACCGTGACTTGATGCTGGGCACCTTCGAGGAAGTGGCGCCATTACTCGAAGGCCCACTTAATCGTCAATAACTCACGATTCCCACGTCATAAATCCTTTCAGCTGAGGAAAATTTACGCAACGGCACAAGGGCGAAGGTTAGTCATAGAAGCAGACCCCTGAGACAAGACCACCCCTGCCCCATACTCAGAAGCATCAACCTCTACGACGAAGGGTTTGGTATGATCTGCTTGAATAAGCACAAGAGCTGATACAAAATCACATCAGCGGGCAGCCCCTCCATGATAAATAGAATACACTTCTCAGTATGTATGGATCCTACCAACATCTCGAGCTCAGGAGTACAATGTTGGATTGTGCCCCTTGTCAGAGGAGTATTGTCAATTACCACAACCCGTTTGGCGAAGGACACGTTTACAAAATTGGAAGCTGACACAGACTCCACAAAAGTATTCCCAGAACCAGACAGAGACAAATATGAGATCTTAACTGGGAGCAGAAACTTTTTGGATACAATAGGAAATACCTGTTCGCCTAGGTGATCTTCCTGCAAATCACCTAGGCGCTGGAGTTTTTCCGGCCTGGTCTTCTGTTTGGAGCACTCCCGAATGCCGTGTCCATCTTCGCCACAGTAGAAGCACAACCCCTCGGTGCGACGAGTAGTACTACGGTCACTAGCAGAAGTCACGGAAGAAGCCCCGAATTGCATGGGCTCCTCTGGGTTTAAATCGGAAACAACGAGTTTAGAGGTGACCATGGTGTGGACCACCGGAGTGGAAGCCTTTTTCCCGACGTCTCTCCCTAAAATGTCTGTCCAGATGAACGGCTAGTGCCACAGCCTCATCTAAAGTACCAGGGATAGGGTAAGCCACAAATAAATCCTTCACATGGTCAGCTAACCCTAATCTAAACTGGCATCTAAGAGCTGGGTCGTTCCACCCAGACAGAACGCACCAGCAATGAAATTCAGAGCAAAACTCTTCCACAGTCCTTTGACTCTGCCTCAAGGTGGTCAGCTGAGCCTCAGTCACAGCTTCCCTATCAGGGTCATCAAAAAGTACCCTTAAGGCGGCAAAGAACCTGTCCACAGAAGACAGTTCTGACGAATCAGGCGGTAACGAAAATGCCCACTCCTGGGGGGGACCCTGGAGTAGGGACATAACTATTCCCACTTTCTGCTCCTCATTGACTGAGGTACATGGGCGGAGCCTAAAGTACAGGCGACATCCCTCTCTAAATGAGAACCTGTCAGGCAACTGGATAGGAGGCTCCACAGGATGGGAAGTTAGCGCAGGGACACTCAGACTTGAGGAAGTCTCCTGCTGTTGTACCCGCAGCGCCAGATCCTGAACTACCTGGGTAAGCCCCTGCATCTGCTCTACCAGAGCTGTCGTGGGGTTCATAGTGAGTGGAGAGCAGTGACGGTTTTGGCCTGTGATAATGTCACGTCAAGGGAGGTACAGTGAGCCCTGACTGGAACCCGGCCCACTGTCCCTGCCTGCTTGACGTGCTGCCCTAGACAGCAGATGTCAACTGGGCGACAGTCCCTGCGCTACTAGAGTGCTGGGGCCGTCAGGAGGTAGAATAGTCAGACAGTCCAGGTCAATACCAAGTGAGGAACGCCAAGCCACAAAACAGAACCAGAGGGATAAACATAAACAAGCCGAGGTCAAAACACGAACGGGAGCGAGGTACAAAAATGGAGAGCAAGACAGGGCCAGGAAACAAGCCGAGGTCAAGTACACTGATGAGCAAATAACAAGCAATAGCACAAGGAAAACAAGGCAGCCAGGAAATATCACAGGCGCAGCACTCAGCCTTCAGGGAGTTTAAATGTGATTCCCGGATACCACCCCTGCAGCTGATTGGAGCAGCCTCCGGGTCCTCCCATTGGCTGGTGCGACACACCCCCTGTCCAGAGTGGCTGGACCTCTGTCACTCACACAGCTCCCAGCAGACTGTCTATCAGGGTGGGGTCGCTGATCAGCTGCTGCAGAACGTTGCTCCCTGCAGACTGAGCACCGCCGAGCCCTGACAGTATGTTGAGTTATTTTGAGGACACACTAAATTCCACTGGTATACAAGCTGTATACTGACTATTTTACTTTATATCTAACTGTCACATATTCAGTGTTGCCCCTTGAAAGGATATAATATGATATTAACAAAAATGTGAGGGGTGTACTTACTTTTGTGAGATACTGTAAGTTTTTCTCTCTCACAAGCTTCCTCTTTTGATGAATACAACTCTGCTCACTCATATTTATAGCCAGACATCCTGCTTGGACAGTGTCATTGTTTTTCACAACCCCTCTTCCAGTAATGTCCCTGTAACATGATAAACTAGGAATAGGAGCTTGCACAGCTGAAATGTCAGTCACTGCTGTAGACATTCCCACAGCCTGCACAGAAAGTGTGAGCCTGAAGAGCCTGTGAAGAGTGAAAACCCATGTAAGAGAAGAAAAACAAACAATATACCCCAAAAGTGAATTTTAAGAATTCATCAGGGACTTCAAAGGAAATCATATTTTAGGCAAAATATCACTAAAAAACCTGCATTTATGTCTCGGCTCTGGTTTGGACAATATATTCTTGACCACTAATAGATAAAAAGTAATGATTACTAGGCTCACAACGAAGCCATAAACCCTGGTGCCATGTTGGTACTCATGATACAACTGGTTTGCTACACAGTCTTTGGTTGTAATTGTTATCAGATTACTTTTGATATATAATCATTATTTATTGGATTTCAATGTTTGAAACACTACCCACATTTTAATGGTTTTGATTCAAACTTACGTTTAGCTCCCTTTCATTATACCAGTGATATAATTCCCAGTTCAAGGCAAAGGAACCTTCTTCTTGCAACTGCATTTTCAGTTCCATCTGCATAATGTTAAATAATGAATTTGATACTTTATATTTTACAAAAAAATTTCACGTTTTCTTTTAACCTCAGATGATCCACCAGATATACATATGACATTCCTAAATTACGCAACGCCAATGTGAATCTATTATCTGAATAGTACAATGCAGCAGTTACTGTCACTGTCTGTATGTGGATGAATCAGCACAGAGATGATAAAATGAATAATAATAATCAGGTAAAAGAGAACAAAGGAAATAACAAAGGATCCAGCCGAGGATTATAGAATGACCCTGATTCCATGTCCCTATGGCTACATGTGTAGGTATACATTGGTAAATACACTCTCTCCGTCTAAATGTGTTGCAAGCATTGTCCTTTACAGCAGTGACTGTCGAAGTCAGATGTACAATGGATAAAAGGCTCAGTTTGCTGAGACAAAAGATGATATCATGTCGAGACAAATTACAGAGGTGCTGTGTCTAAAATGTGTTCAAGCAATAACTGCTATACAACAGCCATATCAGCAGGACTGTGATGTGCCTCCTGCTTACGCAGTCTGCATGTAAAACAGAAGGTCCTAGCTGCAGACTGCTGTTATTCAGGTCACACATAAGCAGCTTGCCAGCAGATTGGCAGTCATCTTGCTGCGAGGCCCCCTGCAGGCCAGTCTGCTCATGCACAGAATACATCTGAAAGAGAAGTCATTGGAACTGACAGGTAGCCATAAACTCGAGGGCAGGATTTAGTCCTGTTGTCTCAATAGGACCCTATCTCCTTTTGTCTGGCAGAGATTATGGTACACAGAGACAAATACAAGTCTATAGTACAAAATAACAATTAATTTTAATTCTTGGCTGCAGTACAGCCGTGGAAAAACACAAATCCAGGTCACGAGTGCACAGTGTGGAAGCATCTAGATATGGTTTTTGAATGTATTTCATCATGTATGCCATGTTTAAGAATGTTTAGCAGTTGATGTTGCTGACATGAAATCTGTTTGACTATATAAATTGAACTGTATTATGTATTGACTTCTAAATAACGAACACTGATGTCAGAATAAATTATATTTATGCTCCCCTCCTCTGGACAGATCAATGAATGTGATATACAACATTTTTATGAATCTTATTGAAATTTTATATGGAGAAATCTAAAATATAATCCATATTATGCTTTTTTGTATTATTTTGGATTGTGTAAGGCTAGGGCCACACAACATAGGACAAAAAACGTTGTAAGGACCACGGTTTTTGACACTTATTTGCACAAAAAACGCAGTCGGTTTTGGTTTTTGAATGCACTGGAAACCGACGGCAAAACACAAAACTCATGTTGTCGGTTAAAAACCTGTGTTGTATAGACCATAGCACAAGTTTTTCATTGCTGTCTATGCGACGTGGGTTTTCTGCGGTTTAAATTAATGAAACCCCAAAAATTTTGTCAGTTTTTTCTGTGCGGGGTTCAGATTTGAGTATATGGATTATCTTTTAAAGAAACTTTAAAACCTCTCAACAGACAACAAAAAAGGAGCATCAAGACAGTGTAAGCAGATTTCCCATCTCTATTGGAGGCTCCATTGCAGGTTCCATCAACAATAGAGGAAAAAGAAGCACAGCATGCTGCACTATTTTATCCTTTAAGACAAAGAACGCCAGGATAAAAACCTAATGGATCCCATTGTAGTCAGTGGGATCTGCCACACACCATTGGCGTCTGTCATAAAGGATGTGGTTTTACCTTTGCAACAGATCTGAATTTGACCTTAGTGCTACTAGATCTAGGCTGTCTGTCTACTCTCTGGATGGGCCCACTACTGATTAGAGGCTCTCTTGGGAAAAAGAGTGTATTACAAATGTCATTACTGTACAGACGTAGACACAGAAAAAGACCCCCGGGTGAAGGCACTAATGGGCACTTTTTTGTCCAGTATCCTCTAAAACCATCTTTATGTTTTCTCTAATAAAAAGTCCTTACAAAGGTTGAAAAATAAGATTAATTAGTGCAGACTCTTAGCAACAATGTATTCGACACAGAGTACAAAACTGCATATATTGCACATGCCTCCTCCTTTTTTACCTCTAGTTTTCTGCCACTGTTACACAAAAATGATGCCCAGGGGCTGACATACCTAAGGACCTACCATGCCCAGACGCCCACCTTGCATTTTCTCTGCTCCCCTGTGGGACTGTCCAAATCTGAATAGACAGTAGGAAGGTGCTTGCTTCATTTAAAGAGGTTGTCTCACTACATCGATTTGTCTTTCCTTAGTCCTGTTTTTTCTATTTCATTTTATAATTCAGGGGTGTTTTTAATGGCTACTATTGGTCTACAGCGATGAGCTTCTAAGGACACCATGTCTGTTGCATACGACCACGTTTTCAAACCTATTGGAGAGATTGAAAGTTTTAGCTATCAACTAGGATGATCAGCCTATAAAGAGGGGGGTACTAGGGGTAGGGAGGGCAGGGTTAATGGACAAATCTTGCAAAGTGATTTGTTTTTGCAAGTCTTTTAAAAAAAAATAAATCCCCTTTTGTAGACAACCCCCCTTTAAGATGGAAGTGGTGTAATGTACAGGAGTTGTACCCTTTTTACATTACACAATAAGTGCTGTTACTCGTTAATCAAGTGATATGTTTTGCACAATGTAAGAGAATAGTGATGAAGATCTATGCTGAAGTGTCAGGCCTTGGGTTCACTGCAGAGTTGAGTGACCCTTGGATGAACTTCCCAATATGTTGTGTCTGGAACAAACTGCATTGTGAGAGTGAATATTTGCCTAGTCACTGTGATGTTGCCATTATATTGTGAGTGTTCAGGTTGCAGCCATTGGATGAGAGTAGGGTGGAGTAGGTTGGTACGGAAACTTCTGGGAGAGTAGCTAGAAGTGTAACCAAAAGTTTATAAGTAGACCTTAGTTTACACTACCTCTCTGGTACACAGGGAAGGGTGTACCAGAGAGGTAGTGCACTGAGGAAGTCCCCCGTTGGCCTACCAAACAGATGATGTCCAGAATGTTGCCTCTGACCTGGCCTATCTAGATCCAGTTCTACTGGGGTTGCTCTGCTATCCCCTTGAAGTCTATCTGGAAGGTTGCTAGGATGTCATTTCTCCTGGGGCTGGAGTGCTCCTTGATGACAAGACTGCCTCCAAATAAGGGACCATTTAAAAGGAAATTCTAAAGGCAGCTAGCTGCAATGCAGGCATGTGAATTATAAGAAAGTGAGATGCCATGTAAAAGAACGTTCTGGTAAATGAAAGGGACAAGTAATGCTTCATTCCAAACGTTCTTCCTTGCTCTCTCCTGCTGCCTGCATAACATCATGGGCGCCTCCACAACACCACTAACATTACTACAGCAGGAGAGGACACCCACCTTCTAATTGGAGCGTGCACCTGGAAGTAAAAACACCATCCAAGCTGCAGGTTCCCCTACCTTTATTGTGACTATGTGCTGGAACAGGCATGAGAGATTTTGGTTGACTCTAGCCACCATGACAAGGGCTAAAGCGACAACTACGACTCCTATTCTCTTCTCGTCTGCCCCCTCCGAGGCCATACATTACAGTGTGCATCCTCATCTATTGAGTTGCACCAGTGGTATGTCCACCCATGTCACCAGTTTCACAAAGTGGTGGTCAATACCTTTAAGATCTTATTTAAAGGGCAAAATATTCAAAATTAGTAGTAACCTATAACCATAAATCAAATTGTTTGATTTCATGAGTTTGGACATCCACTCATTTCCAACACCATACAGCAGTGTTTCTCAACTCCTGTCCTCAAGACCCTCCAACAGGCCAAGTTTTCAGGATTTCCTCAGTATTGCACAGGTGATATAATTATGGTCAGTGCATTCTGTGGGAGATCCTGAAAACATGACCTGTTGGTGGGTCTTGAGGACTGGAGTTGAGAAACACTGCCATACAGCATCCAAACCCTTTGTGAAACATTTTGTAAGATTTTTTCTCACTAAAAATCTTTGACAAGATATTTTAAACAAATCTTTATTTCAGGCAATGTCACTTTATAGGCCACATCCATAGAATACACTAATGTAAACCAGTATCTGCGGCATACTGGAATGCCAACAGCAATTAACCCCTTAATGACCTTGGGCGTATGAGTACGTCCCAGGGCCGCTAAGGGGCTTTGCAGGGGGATCGCTCCGCGACCCCCCCCCCGCACAGCCGCTGGGTGTTAGCGGCAAATCGCCGCTAACACCCGGCAGTAACAGCGCCGGTGGCTGGCTCCGCCCGCTGGCGCTGTTTTAAACCCATCAGACACCGCGGCAAAGATGGCCGCGGCATCTGAATTAACGCCGATCGGTGCCGCGCACCGATCGGTGCAGTGATCGGCATCAGCACAGCTATGCTGCGTCGATCCAATGACCGGGCATTTGGGGTTTGGGGAGCCTTGTGAAGGCTCGCGATCACTTACCCTGGCCGGTTTTGCCCCACTTCCGTCCGCAGACAGGAAGTGGGGAAACCGCCATCTTTGTACAACCCTAATGCATTGCCTATGCAATGCATCAGGTGTATTAACAATCGCGCCACCTAGTGGCCAAGCACCACAGGTGGCCTCAATGTTACAGTAAAAAAAAAAAAAAAAAAAGTTTTAAAGTACAAAAAAAAAATGTATTAAAAGTTCAAATCACCCCCCTTTCCCCATTTACAAATAAAATTATTAAAATAATAAAAAAGTTACACATATTTGGTATCGCCGCGTCCAAAAAAGTCCGATCTTATAAAAATATAACATCATTTATCCCATACGACTGAAACACCGTTAGTAGAAAAAAAATTCCAAACGCCAAAATTGCGTCTTTTTGGTTCATTTTACGTCACTCAAAAAATGGAATAAAAATGATCAAAAAAGTCGCATGCATTCCAAACTGCTTAGCGATAAAAAGTACACTTCAGCCCGCAAAAAATGCCCTCACTGACGTCTGTAGGTGTTAGTACAAAAAAGTTATTGGTCGCACAAAATGGCTGCCGTGGCGCAAATTTCAAAAAAAGAAAATGTTTGGAATTTTTTTACGGTACCAAAAACATAACGGAAAACCCTACATGTTTGGTCTTGCCGGATGCATAACAACCTGTAGAATACAGATAATACATTATATTTACCAAAGATTGAACGCCGTTAAAAGCAAACCCCCCGCAAACATGGCGAAATACATTTTTTTTCACAATTTGTCCCACTTGGAATTTTTTTGCGGTTTCCCAGTATATTCTATGGTAATATGAATAACACCATTAGAAAGTAAATCTTGTCCTGCACAATAAAAGCATAATTTGTCTAGGTAGGTGGAAAAATTAAAAAGTTATGGCTTTCAGAAGGGGAAGGAGGGAAACACGAACGTGTCACCAAAAAAAAAACGCCTGGTCCTTAAGGGGTTAATGGATCCTCTGATGCTGGCTGCTATATTCTTAGGTATGACTTGTGGCCGTAAGTCAATCTATTTTCAATGCTAATATACATAATGATACCCAAAGAAAAGAAAACATGGTACATTTATAAATAAAGAACTTAGAGTAAAAAGTTTAGTGCCAGTGTGGCATGTTTAAGACTGGCAGCACCATAGATTAATGAATAACATTGCAGTATTACTTTTTATGTACGTAAGTTATATTTATTAATGTTTTTTCCCTTTGATATAAATGCACAATGTTCGTGATTTAGTGATGTGAATTTATGACTGCCAGAAATTGCTATTATTGCAATTGACATTATACATTATGCACAATAAACCACTCTCCATTTAACAGAAGAATTAGTCATCTCTGTAGCAACTTTTAGACAATTAAGTCTGGGGACTTCATTTATCATGGGTGTTAGGTTCCTTTAAAAAGCAGAGGGCTAAATCAGGATCAGATCAATTTGGTCACATGATGTGAATTGGACATAGATATGCTGCCCCCTTACATTTTTATTGCATGAACTTATCATGGAATACTTATTGTTAGTTAGTTGTCTCGATTCAAATAAAATAGGTGTCAGAATTAAAGGGAATATGTTGCCAATTTTTTTTACTTATTAAATCAAGACCCTAATCCATATTCTTTTCCTCTTAGCCGTTTAGTTCTCAATTCGTCCGTCTATGTATGATTGTGGGGAAGCCATTCTTGCTTGCACTGCTTTAGCAGTCAGAGAGATACTTTAAGCAGCTTCATGCACATAGGAGCCTTAAGACTGATTCTGTCCCATAGACTTCTATAGGAGAGTTTTCTAGTCATGCTGTGTGACCTAGGAAGAAATCACTGTGCAGGTAGGTGAGAGGGGGAGCTGTGACTATCTCCTCTTGTGATTGGTGGATCCAATTGCTGAAAATCTCTCTACAGAACAGGAAGTGGGCAGGGACTATTATTTAGCTTAGTGGCGAAAGTGAAAACTGCAGGACTTAAGAATCAATAAAAAAATACTGGAAGTGATATGGGAAATTAAAAAAACATAGCCAAAAATTCCTAAAAATGTGTTTAACATAAAAATGTGAGTTAAACAATAAGTAATTTTTGATGAAACATTCCCTTTAACATTTTCTAATTCTATACAGTATAAAATCAATACTCAACAAACTCCTATGACTGAAGTCAGATAAGCCAAGCCATTTACAAAAAAATAAATGAAAAGGGTTCTCCAGGATTAGAAAAAAAAGGTCTGCTTTTAAAAGGGACTGTCTACCTCATACCTGATTGCAGCAATCATGTGACACTGCCCAATGTCACCGTTCTAAAGTGAAGACTCCAAATGGTGTCATCGGGCAACGTCAAGTGAAACCTCTGCCCCAAAATCAGGCTTTGAAAATAAAAGCCCTGGGGAGGGATAAACAGATCACCTAAAAATGCCTTTTTCAGAGGTAAGTGTTGTATTTTCATTTTCTTACTGGCTCCATACATTATTCACAGCCTTTTTAATGAAAGAACAGCGGATCTTTTGTTGATGAGCTGGGTCTGTTATTGCAGTTTATCAATATTAAAATGAATGGAATACCAGACACAGCCCATGGACAAGAGTACAGCTACAGTGAAGGAAATAATTATTTGATCCCTTTCTGATTATGTAAGTTTGCCCACTGACAAAGACATGAACAGTCTATATTTTAAGGGGGGGTTTTTAAATGTAACATTGAGAGATAGAATACAAAACAAAAAACCAAAAATCACATTGTAAAAATTCTATAAATGTATTTGCATTTTCAGTGTAAAAAAGTAATTTATCCCTTGGCAAACAAGACTTAAAACTTGGGGCAAAACCCCTTTTTGGAAGCACAGCGTCCCCAAAGGTTTTTGTATTAGATGAGGTTTGCACACTGCAGAAGAATTTTTGTGCACTACTCTTTGCAGATCAGCTCTAAATCATTAAGATTGTTTATTATTAAGGCTGTATATTTATGTGCAAAAGTTATGGAATCAATACACTTAGGGCGACATGTAAGAACGGGGCTGTGCCAGTTATCTGGTATCAAAATGCTTTAGTAAACCTGTTCTATAAAAAAATAAAAGTCCCTTCCAAACTTTGGCACGTTAAGCCTGGAGCAACATTTTTTGTCCAAAGATTTGGGGGCTTTTTGGGGGCGTCGCACCCCATTTAAAATTAGACAAATTTATGATTGTTTTTATCCCAAATCTAGGCAAGAAAATTTTTGAACAGCCACCGGTTTTTAAAAGGTGGTGTATGAGCCAGACTTGTCATATTGGCACTAGACTGTACCTGTATGTATGAACTGCAGAAAAACAGATTCATACATTCTGGCGCATTCTACGCTACTTTTTAGCTATTTAGAACTGGCCTGTCCGTGCCAACGTTCAAACATGTTAACCTCAGAGTTAACTGATCCAGCACAAAACAATATTTAACCAACAGAAGAACATTCTAGCTTCATCACACTTACCTCAAACACATGTAAGTAAATTATTTCAATTTATGAAACACCTTTGTTCATGTCAGGTAGGAAATAATTATAGAATCACTCTGTATTGCATTCATTAAGGAAATAATAAAACAAGTCTAAAAAAGCAAAGTAGTCTGCAGTTAAAAAGAAACACTTACCAAGCTTCTGGAATTGACCTACTGAAATCCAACATGTAGTGAGCAAAATAATAATAATAATCTTTATTTGTATAGCGCCAACAAATTCCGCAGCACTTTACAAAT